>BJBW01022218.1:0-16411 GCA_004320125.1 Scolopax mira
AGACTTCACCTGGAACACTGTGTCCAGCTTCGGAGTTCTCAACACAGGAAGGACATGGACCTGTTGGAATGGGTCCAGAGGAAGCCACAAAAATGATCAGAGGGCTGGAGCACCTCTTGCTATGAGAATAGGCTGAGAGAGTTTCAGGGTGTTGAGCCTAGAGAAGAGAAGGCTCCAGGGAGACCTTATAACAGCTGCCCCATCCCTGGAGGGGTTCAAGGCCAGGCTGGATGGGCCTTTGAGCAACCTGGTCTGGTGGGAGGTGTCTCTGTCCATGGCAGGGGGATTGGAACTAGAAGGTTCCACCCTAAACTATTCCTATACTTCTATGATGCTATGACTTAAAAAAACAGCCCTTAAAAAACTTATTCTGAATTCAGCTAATATGTTGTTTATGACAAGCAGCACTAATTTAGTGGCCAAGGAACACTCTGAGGTAGTAGTGAAGCAGAAGAGGGCCTAGACCTGGACATGAATACTAGGTGGTCACCTCATCTATTATTACCAATCTAATTTATAATGTCACTGTGATATCTATGGGCTAATAAGGCATCAAGGAACTGCAGAGCCAATGGAGAATCCAACTTTTCTCTTCAAGCCATACCTTGTATAAGGTTTGCAGTAATATTTCCGTGGCACCTAAGGAAGCCATTCTGACCACACAGAATCTAGGTTTTAAGCAGAAAATAGGCTTGAAAAGCTGGTCAGGTTACCATAACAAATAAACTTGAAATTTCATTTCTTCTAGCTCTATGGATTCTTTAGATTTTGCTCTTAATTGTACGTTTTTTTTATATGTTACACATTACAAATTATTATTTTTTGAGAGGAAATCATGTTTTTGTTATAATGTTGATTTTGAATTTTTTTTTATTTTTCTAAATTGACTAAATTCAAGTCTATGTATATAAATCTTCCCACAGATATAACCTGATATTAGAGAAATTGAGTTCTAGTAAGAGTTCTGAAATGCAGCAGAACAAAACTCTTAAAGATAGTGCAGCATTACATGACCCAAAGGATTCTCAAAGCAGCAAAAAATTATACTGAAACTTTCCTTTTCATGCTGTACCTGCTTAGTATTTCAACCATGGTGGGGCTTGTGCCTCCTTGATGAAGAGTAAACAGCAAGTTAAATAAATTTCAAGCAGTTTAGGGCTCAGTCAGTGGAATGACTGAACTGGGATGACATCCCAGTGGATGTGGGATGACTTCTGTGGAGCAGATAGAGGAAATTACTCCGTAGCCCACCAAGAGGTTGCAGGAGGAGCCTGCCATAAGTTTCTAAAGATACCTATGGTACTGTGTGTTTTTCTTTGCCAGCTTCCCTTTTGCTGGTTCTGATCCATCACAGATTATGCAATGTAACTGTAGCTTCTTGGTTTGCCTGCAGTGATCCTATAAACACACTGTCACAGTATTTTGTAGACAGTATAATAGGTTTAAATGCTACATGAAGATATGTGTCAGGTATCTTTCAAAAGCACAATACTTTTTTGTAGAAAGTAATGATTAGTTAGAGACGTAACATTCACATCAAACATAGCATCTGAGTGTGGAGGATTTTTTGCTTAGAATCCCTGTATAGGCATGAAGCTAAGAATAGCTGCACTAAAATACAACTTCACACTTTCCTTAGCACATTAGTCCAGGAAGTAACAGCCTTTTAATGTAGGCACCTAAGAACTTAATCTTGAGAAGTAAATTAATTTAGTTTCTTTTCTGTACTTGCAACATGACTTTATTTTAAGCAAAAAGGCAAAACACAAATAACACCTCCTTTTTCCCTTCTCCCAGAATATAGTTCCTTGCTTAGCAAAAATTAAGGTTTCTAAGACTTACCATGCTGTGAAAATTCTCAGGGAATCTTTGGCTGAGTTTGACCTACAGCATGAGCGGAAAACCATAGGGTATTCAGAAAGCAAAACTGAAAATGTAGGCTTGAACAAGTGTTTACTGTTCTGAGAAGATCAAAAAGCAGCAAACTTAACATTTACTTTTGCTTTGAGCAAGAAAAGTTAGTTTCAAGCCTGCTTGCTTGCTTTTAGTTGGAATGCCGGAAACTTAGCTTGAACTCCTCGACTTCAGAAGACAAAATTACCTAGGATCCTGAAACAGACCAGAAAAAAACCCCAAAACCTTTCTCTGCTGTGTTTATGTTTTGTCTAACTTTCTGGACTTAATGACTCTCGAATTTAAGGGAACATTAAACTGTACAAGCAAAGGAATACCTCATTCTGATCAGAACATTATGAAAAATGAGATTTGTGGAACACTAATAAATCCTCCTGTGCTCAATGTACAGTGAAGAAAGTGCAATAGCAATTATTTTTCTTTTAAATATGCAGGCAGTTTATTTGAACACCCAGTTTCAGAGCAGAAGATTATTTTCCACGAAAAAGGTCACAGTTTACATGAAAAAGGAAAAAGGCCTGCTTGTAATCTCATTTATACAACTACAAATAATGAGTTGTGACTCACAGGTTCCACTGTTATGGCTGGAAGAGTGATCTGAGAGTGTGAACTACCTATTCACTGAGTTTTGATTAGTTTATACTTATCTGCAGTCACTCTGATGTGCATCTTGGACGGGCGCATGTGGCAGAGAAGCTGTGGTGATTCATGACCTGAGAGTTAAGAAACTGTCCATCTGTCGTTCTGCTACTGTTTTGTTTTGGGGTTTTTTTTGACAAATCACCCACCTACCCTTTCTTTGGTTTCTCCTGTCATCCTTTCTGTTTTATTCAGAAGGGAAGCACTTCTGCCTACTTCATTGTATCTAAGGCAAACAGAATCTTAGCTTGTTTTGGCTATAGCACCAAAATACCATTAATCTTCAATGAAGAACAACATACAATAGGTTGTTGTGCATTTTCATGATTTTCTGGCCTTTGTTTTTTGTAGCTCTGAACGTAGGCAGAAAAATGTTTTGGTTTGTTTTTCTGATTTTTATTTATATAGTTTAAAGAAAAGATTCCTGCTATATGACAGCTTCTTATAGAGAAAACCTTGAGAAAGTTTTGTTATAAATCCAAGCTGACAATCAATATTTCATCCCTAACATTAATGTTTGCTATGTAAACAAAAACACCCATCTCTTAATGAGAATATTACCTATTAACTTGCCACATATGGTTGTTCCTCTAGTTAGTGTTAAGTGTAAAATTAACTTCATACTAGAGATACTGTATAGTAAAAAAAGCAAGATTTGGTACAAAAGACCTGATTTTCATATTTATACCTCTAGATTTCCCACAACATTTTTTCAGATTGTCATTGACAACAGAAAGAATAACACAATTTATTCTGACCACAAATAACCAAAAATCTCTGAGCAAAGGATGTAAAAAACATTTTCCATACAGAATACAGACACATAAAGCCAAAGAACCCTTCTTAATGGCAAAGGAGATTCTTTTTTTTTTTTTTCCATCAGAAAGGAGGCAGCTATTTTGTAATGATGAGAGATCATTAGTCTTCATTTTCCATAAATAGCTTGGCAATATGAAGATACCACAGGTGATTATATAAAGTTGCATTTGGAAATAAACCATAGGTTAGGTGTTATTAATTCATTTCAAGCAGCAAAGCTAATGTTGATGCACAGGATGCAGATAAATTACCCCAAGCATTGCTCTCTCTTACCACCAATAGACTGTTGCAAATATTTTCTGAGCCAGCCTGGTTATCGTTGTCCTGTTCCACAAAACATCTGGGTGACATTCAGTTAAGGTCATTCCTTTATGTTATGTACTTCCCAGCTGGAACTGGAAATAGAAGAACAAAACTGTCTCTGGTGCTGCTCAGTTAAAATGATAAAAGAAGCAATTCCATGCTGTTGAACATCTAAGTTGCTCTTTTCTGTAATTTTTCCAGTTCTGCTATTTTTATTTTGAGATCAGATGACAATAGTCAAAGGAAGGGCTAAGGGATTTAGGTAATGGCATAATGACATTTTTTGCTCTGTTCTTTAATCTTAATGCTTGGGGTTTTTTTATATCTACTGAGCATTAAGATGAAATTTTCATAGAATTATCTACTTAAATTCTATGATCTATTGCATTAGTAGTAATAGGTCATTCTGATACCTTTAATATGTATGAGAAATTTGGATTTTACCTATGTAATTCATGTTGTATTAGCAACACTGAATTTAATTCTCTGCTTTATCATGCAATCCGAATCTTAAAATCCCTCTGCAATTATTTTGCAGTCAGATTTTTTCTTTTTGCTGATTATGGCAACCAACAATTTCTTCTCCATACCATTTTACAAATAACACTGAAGTTCAATTTTCAGAAGAAAGATGTGAGGCAAAAAGATTTGAGAGCCATAAAGTCTTCTAACTCTTACATTTTGCCTTGGAACTCTCTTCTTCTGTTCCAAATCTTTTCATTCTTTTCTTGTTATTTTTGAATAATTTTCTGGTTATAGAAATGTACCATCTGTATTATATTTATTCACACTTTCCAAGACCTATTTGTTGAAAATTACTTTAAATTTGATAGTGAAATGCTCCTTGTCTGTTTTGTAATGTGAAAGACTAGAAACTTCTTATCACATACCCAAGAAATAAAAATTCAGAGCAGGGTAATTAGAGATACTATTAGAATGACCAGACCACACAGGACACATTGGAGGAGAGTAGCAGAACTTGGTTTGATCAGTCTAGAAAAAATAAGAACTAGTAGAAGAATCAGTCTGTGTTTCTAAATCCAATGTGAAATAAGAATAAGCTTTTCAAGATGGACTTTGATATTTTAAGGAAATTATTTATGGTTTGTATGCTTGCAATAGAAGGGAACAGAGCTCAGACATAGCAATCATCTTCCAGTTCTGTATCCTACTCACTCAAGAATTTTAAAATTCTTCTTTTTGGTAAAGATATTCTCCAGAATAGCAATAAGGAAGTCCAAGAACTTGTATTGCAAAGCAGATCAAATTAGATTAGGAGAGCTTTCCGTCTCTGTAATTTTTTGGAAACAACATTCAGGTAATAGAGATAGACTCTCATAGGTTCTGTCAATTTGGATCAAAATTGAACCTTGTACAATAAACTTCAATGTGGAGAGGGACAGGTTTGTGTCTCCATCAGAGCTTGTGGTGAATGTTATCCTTTGTTGTCCTTCCTCTAAGCTTTCTGTCCTAACCTTCCGTTTCTCACTTGTGTATGTGTCAATTTGTGCTCTGAGATGCAAGAATGAGAATGACGTCCATCTACGTATAACACAGGCTGGTTGTATGGTCAAGTTTAATTCTGTTTGTAGGGTTGGAGCTCCCTATTCCTGGTTCAAGGAAAAAAAAAAAGGTATTATTCCTAAAAAGATTGTGGTATCCGAATATGCAGTACACAGAAAAACTTTCCTACATAAAGATTTGTTATACTTTACAATAAATGAAGGAGACAGCTTAAATATTGCACATATTTATGCAGTGTTAGATTAAGAAATATTTCTTCTTACCTGTTTGTGAGACAGTAAGATTCATGTTTTTAAACATCTCCTGCCTGGCATTCCTCAAAAGTGTATGAAAGCATTAGCAAATAATTTCTCACAGCAGTTATGATTTCCAAAATTTCAGAACTCAGTCCCTGAAAATTAAGACATTTTAATGACATAGCAAATAGTGTAGCAATGTCAGAGAATGTGAGATATGTAATTTAAATATCAATGTTTACCGTTAAAAAGAGATTGAATCAGAGAAAGTGTTTTCTGTGTTACATGTAGTAATTTAGTCACCTGTAGAAACCAGTATGTGCAAACTGAATCCCCTTTCACTGGGGATATCTTCTGGTAGGATATCTTCTTCTGTTGAATACATATCTGCTTTTTGTATGTAAATATGGCATTAAGGATTGACTGGGAAGGAAGATGATTCTTGCTCTGTGCCTCATAAAGTGGCCAAAGGTCTTTACTAAGACATGGCAGTGATGGTTGAAAAGTGCAGTTATTTGTGGGAATGGAGACAGATTTCGTAAAAGCTTAGAGGAAATCAGGGATAATCTGCATTACTAAAAATTGTTGCAAAGTGCAGGAGTAGGTATAAGACAGTTTTCTTCTGGGAAGCACTAAAACCTGCAAAGTATAAATGACAGATGGTGAAGAAGAAATTGTAATAGTCTATGCATCTGTGACTCTGTCTTCAACAGCTAGTTAGGTTATGCTGAAATCATCAGAAACAGTCTCATTAGTGGCAAAGGCCAATATAGCTCATGAGAATTTCTTAACTGATAATACCTGCAAAAAAGCTAATAAACTAACAACGTGAGAAGAACTAGGAAAAAGTAGAAAGATACAATCCAACAAGCAGGCATTTGCCCAAAGAAAATGAAGGCTTTGCAAATTCGTACCTTTAAAAAGTTCATACCAGGTATTACAGAAAATTGTCACGGCTACCAGAAGGGAAGGTGCACTGTCAAGGCAGGTGAATGTCTAAAGAAACACAGGTTTCATGCAGACTTTCAGAAAAAAAACTTGACAGGAATCTGTATTTGGTACATTTATAAAAAATCTATAATTCTCATCATGAAAATATCTGGTTTGCCACATCATCACATTTTTATCATAGTATGGTTGCATAATCCAAATTTCTCCATAGGTCTACTTTCAGTTGGTTGGGTTTTTTTTCTTTTTTTTTTTTTTTTTCTTTTTACTTAACATCACAGAGGCCACTTCCATGTCAAACAAGACGCCTGTTTAACAAAACCGGCTTAAGTGTTCTTCAGACAAATATAAAGCGTAAAACAAGATACAGTCTCTGAAACCAAACAAATTTACCTTCACATTTTTTAAAATCCCATTGCTATTCTAGGAGAGGGAGAGAAGGAATCTTACTTGTACTTAAAAAAAGCATGCTACACTGGGCTTAGAAATATCATGTTCCTGTAAATCTGTATAATTCAGAAAGTATACATTTTGAATAAATTCTGTTTGAATACAATCTCCAGGCCCGTAACTGACTGGCTTTGATATATCATTCCAGTTGACATTTTCAGAATAGAGATCTATGATTTGTTTTAAATAATCCTTCATCCTCAAAACACACTGTGGTATTAAAAAGAATGAAGGAATTGAACTGCAACTGATTGGTTTTACAGAAACACAAATATTCAGTAAACTTATAAAGACACATTTTCATTGTGAAAAAGTGATTTTTTTAATGATTTAGGCCAGTTTGTGAATAAGAAGTAGTTAAAAAACTGGGAAATCTGTAACAGAAACTGTTGAGTATGGTTTTGTCCTTGCTAAGGCCCTTTAGCTCTTGCACTGAAACAGAGAAAGGCATTTAATAATTTAATTTTTAATTTCTAGCAACGCATAGTCAGGTCTAGTCTGAAAATGACGGCTGCTTAAGTGAACACTCCTGACTCTGAGTTGCAGCACATCAGTGCTGCCTGTGCTGCTGTTTCTGCTCTGAGGACAGTAACCTCTGCCAGATGAATGTGGGTTTGGCCATCTGTGCTGTTCTGATTTGTAAGTGTTCATCAGAATTTCATCCATTTATTCTTAATTTCAGTAGAAATTACCTCAGCAGAAAGAAACTCTGTGGGATCTAATTCTGGAAAACATCAAGATTCTGGATCCAGAATCTGTAACCTGGAGAGTTGGGATTCCCATACAACATGTAGGGTTGGTTGGGCACCCCGAAGGAGATCTACCAAAGTTAAAATGTCTTGCAGGGTCAACAGGCTAAGGAAGGGGGTGCTTAGAGAAAGTCAGAAGATCTGGTTTCTACCATGATCATATTAGTGGGGGCTTTTTAAATATTACTGTCCATTTCCCTTAGTAAGTACTTTCCAATTATATAGATAATAAAACCACATGAAAAAAGAAGTATTTATACCCCCAGTGCACAGGTGGAAAAATAAACATTTATTTGATTTGGTCAGGGTCAAAAAAAAAAGCTGTTGACAAAGGAACCATTTGCAGTCCCTGTCTGGTTTCTTCAGCACTTGTCCATCTTTTCAAAGAGATTTTTTTTGCCAGTTACTCATACTAAAAATGATAATTTCCTTTCTGCGCATTCATACACTAGCGAGCAAACAAGAGCTCAGCTGCTTTGCAATTGAGAGAAATTTAATACATACTAATTTGCTGTGGTATAATCATATAAAATATACTTACCACTGGGAATGAGTTTTAAATTAGTTATAAACAAATTGAAATAATTAAGAATCATTAAGAATAACTGCACTGGCAAAATTTTGCTGTAGAAAGTTCGCCACAGGATTTCTGACGAAGTCTGATCTTTCTAACTGATATATTCTCTTTTCGTAGCATGAAACCTCAGGTGGTGGACTATGATTGTAATTGAATACATAATTAAAATTAAAATATCACACGAGGTTTTTTTCAAGTAGAGAAAGGCATGATGTTTGGTATATCCAGTAGCTCAATCAAAATCTGTATTAAGAAAAAGAATCAAATAGTTGTGTCACAAGTGTTGAACTGTCGGAAAACTTAATTTCTATGTTTTTTAGGTAGAACTTGCAGTCTGGAATAAAGCAACAGACTGGGGTTTTTTTTCCTATAATTAGATCTGACAACTTGTGAGTGTCAGCTCAGCTCCTCTCAAGACTCAGAAAAAGGCTACTACAGAGAAAAATCTGTAAAGGTAATTCTAGCCATAAGGGCACAGGATAACTTTCTGTGCTTTAAGAGAAAGGAAAACCACCGAAACTTTCCATTAATTTGAAGTACATTTTCCCCTAGTTGCAATATTTCTGCACTGTAATATATTGTCCTATTGTCTAATATCCTGTTTGTATAGTTCTTGATGCATTGGTTCAGAATTGTACTCTAACCCTTTTGATATGTTTGGTCAAATTCTCCCCCAACCTTTTACCTATGCATTTAAAAAACGCAGATGGATGTTTGAAAGCCTTTTTTTTTTATTATTCAGTGTGCATTTGCTCTAATAAACAGACAGCTCTGGTGCACCAGAGGCATTTTGCTTTACCTTCTCCCTCATTGTGTTCTTGAGGTATGTACAGATTTGCACTACGGCATGATTTGTCATGTCTTACTGCTTAATTAACCTTTAGTGTGGTGGCATTTCCCAGATTGCCTTCAGAATTATTTCAGAAGAATGTGTCTGTGTAGATAGGCAATGTCAAATATAGCAGCTTTCTTCTTAAAATATTGTTATTCGCTAGCACTAAGGACATTATTCTTTTGAATACAGGCTGTTGAGACTCTCAGATCCAAACTTTGCTGTTAGCTCGCTTTAAAGACCAGCTTTGAGCATACAAAATCCTTCTTACTCTTTATGTGGAGAAATTTTTGAAACATAAAACCAGACGTACCTCTGAGAAACAGAAAAATTACTTTCAATGCTTACTGATCTATTTTGTACTTACTAAGTGTCTTTTGAAGTAACTGCTACTATTCTGCACCATCTGAAATGTTTTTTTCTGTGAAAAAAACATTATTTTACTTATTAAGGAGAATGGATTGAAAGCCATTTTAATTAAGATGTTGCAATAGAATCCCAGATTGTTTAAATTGACAAAAAAGCAAAAGTTAACAAGATTTTAAAAAGATTTTTTATTGTTGTTGTTGCTGAGTATTTAGCATGTCTTTTCAGTTACTGTCCCTTTAATAACCTCCAAGGTCTTCCTAAATTTGTATTTTTGTTTTATCACTGGCCCCATGATTCATAAAGTTTGCACTTATAGTTGATGATGCAAAAGTCCTTCAGCAAAAAAAGAGAATAATTTTAGATTCTTTCTTCTGAATCAAAAACTTCTGTTAAAACAGAGGGCAAAAGTTCATGGAGATTAAACAGGGGAGACAATGGATAGATAAGAAAATAATGAAAGCCAACCTTTGACCCAACAGATGGTCAGAAATAGACATATTGAAAATATCCTGGAAATTTATTTGAACAGTAACATTCATTGAGGTATTCCTGTGAAACAGAGTATTTTGCTAGGACTAGCAACCATTTAATGCCTTTCAAATGAAAGGTGACAGATTTAAGCAGTGGAAAACACAAATCAATGGTTCACAGCTTTTCATCTTGAAACAACTGAAGGTTGACATATTTCAAATATCTAATGCTAATAATTAAAGAAAAAGGAGTTCAGAAACATTTTAAATAAAACATGAAATGCTTATGAAATCTCTGTAAGAGTAAAAAAAAAATTTAATATAGATAATATATGAAAGAAAGAGTTAATAATAAACTAGTGGTAATGTTTAAAATACTATGAAATCGTACCAATAACCTCTGCTGAAAAACAGTTCTGTGAAAGAAATGGTTGTATAGAAAGTAAGCAATAAGGATTTAATAAAAGTGACACCATTAAATCTTCATAATACAAAGAAATTAAGTATCAGTAAAAGAAAGTTAGGATTATTTGTTTCAGTACATTTAAGAAGGAGAGGAGGAATATTCCTAAAATTGTAATGCTTGATTTACAAACTTGAAGGTTCATAGTTTTAAAGAGTATATTGTTCTATTCAAAATTGCTATACTATATATGTATTTGATAAATTATTTGTTTTTCTCAAGCTTTATTTTTTTCAGAATAATGTGATGGTAATAAATAATCTCTATGTTAATCTGCGTTTAGTTTTTAAAAATAAATCTTCATGGGTATAGGATGCATGGACATAAATTAACAAATTAGGATGTACTGTTACAGATTTACATTTACAACTTACCATTGTAGAGAATCCACTGAAGTAATGGAACATATATGCTAATTAACGGTATCACCAATATAGTATTTTTACTCATCCAACAAATATATTCTCAATTCTTTATTACTAGGAACATGCGAGGATGGTATAAAGCCACTGTATACTACCAGACACTAAAGCAAATTTGTTTGCTCTGTCTGTTTGACAGAACCTTTTACAGTTAATCAGGTGAGGAACCAAAAGTGCATTCTGCAGTTAAAGCCTGACAATAGGAGAGAGGTAGTTTCTTCTGACTTCATTGTAGCACAGCTTTAAAGGGCTTGCCATCTTCAAGCATCACTAATTACTTTTCATTAGTAAGATTCCATTAAAGTTAATGCATGTGTTGCATTCGTGTGCTGTGAATTGGGGCAGGTCGTTTAATATTTTTCACATAAAAATTTGGTGTTTTGCCTACAGTGGGAATAAGATTGAAGATGAAGAAATGTTTTTTTTCTATACTTAGACTTAATACTTAAAATTTCTATACTTAGATGACTTAGACTTTCTATACTTATAGTTCTATACTTAGCTTACCCTTTTTTGTTGCTTGAAAAAACAGGATAGGGAAAGTTCTGAGGATTTCTCAGTATTTCTGAGTAGTTCTGAGTATGTTTTGTTATGGACTCCTGTCATGGAAAGGTGTCTTTTACCTCTTCCATTTTTAAGAGTAGTATATTTTTTCACATTGAAATTGAAATAATTCTTTCATATAATACAACTATCTTCAAAGCAGAATTTTCCGAGAAACTCTTCAACTTTTTCTCCTGATTTATTTTTCAGAATGTATAACGTGGAAACCCTTTAATAGAAATTAAAGAAATAGAAAATCAAGTTCTGTTTTTATTGTAGAATCATTAGAGAGATAAGTGGTGCAATCTGTCATTGTCATAACCCTCTTACTCTTTATTCTATCTTCACCTGCATAGTTAAGTATATAGTTATCCTCAAATCCTTTGTGTCCACGTAAATATATTCCAGTGCAGATCTCAAGTGAGTAAAGCTACTGTTTCCTGTTGGCTCTAGAGGAAGCAGCCACACTTAACACAGATGCCTTCACCAAGATGTCTAGACTTAAATGAGAGGGATCTGTTGTTAAATATAAATGGAAAATTAAATATTATTAAAAGATATATTTAAAATATTTAACTAAAACCACAATTTAAGATTTGGCAAAATGAACATTTAATATTTTTTTCCTGAGATTGTATCTAAACACCCAAGCAAGTACTTAGGTTTTAGAGTGCATAGAAAGCTGAGCTGTCTGGTAGCTAAGTGGCTTATACATTTTGTGATGTAGTCAATCAATAAGTAGTATCATATTGTGTAAAAAAAAAAATCAAAAGTAAGTTCACTAATTTGGATTAGCCTGTATTATGAAATGCTAGGTTTGTTTTCTTAGAACATACAGATACATTCCTTTAAAGGGCATTTTTTCTGAAAAAGTTTTCAAGAGACTCTATAGCCATGTGCACACCCCTCCACACACCCCACCCTCACCTTCCTCCTGAGGATAAACTCTACTCTGTTAACTTATATTTTGTGAAGTAAACATATAATATTAATATATTATAATAATAATTCTTTTGCTAAAGAAAGACAAACCATACATATTCAGTCTCTGATCAATCACAGCTAAAGCTCTGCATAAGACAGGGGTAAAAATAAAATTCTCAAAGGGTCCTGTGATCTCCCTCCTTGTGCTTTGTTTCACAATCAAATTTAACCTTACTGTTGTCTGTTCTATGAAAACAAGCACAGAACAATTGTATCAGTGAATTAGCTGTTGTTTGTTCATTATAATTTAAATTCATGACCTGGCAACAATCTGTGGAAGAATAAAAATGCAAAGAGATTATAAAAATTGTTCTTTAAGTAAAGTATTTTATTGAAGATAGCAAAAAAAGGAGGGTTTTTTAATCATTCCAGAACTTTAAGCTTTATTTTAAAATATTGAATAATGCATAGAAATCTTCTTGTGGATTTTTTTACGATACAAGAAATTGTTTGCTATGAAAATGCTTACTTGAAATTGCTGCAAGTTTACAAAAAATGATGGATGATGATAATTTCATACCATTCAGAGGTGACATTTAGATGGATGTTTATTTTAATGTAGCAGAATTACAGTGGTCTGAAACTCACTAGAACAAACAGTTTTCCTGTAATGTCTTATTACCAACAAAAACCTTAATATTTTAGATTGGATATTCAAGTTCATGCATATTTATTTAGCATTTGGATATGAAAATGATGTGCTGGAAATAATTAGATAATACAAGATTAGCAAAAAAGAGATAGAGAAATGAAAGAATTTTTTAAAAAAAAAGAAATTAAAACCAAGAGAAATTAATTCCCGGATTTGCTTTTTTCCTGCTTGCCCCAGGAATTGTGCTGCTGGATCAGTGAATGGCAGTGGAAGGAGGATCTGTGCAGACAAGCTCCAGCTGTTAAATGGTCTCCATGTGCTCAGATGGAATCAGGTATCCTCTCTCTCTTTGAAAGTGAAATGCAAAATTTCAGCCTCGTGGTAGGTGGTCTGACATTATTTTTACCTGCACTTATACTGTTTTCATCACCAGCAACTGGAGATGATGCTGGGGCAGCTTTCACAGCCATGAGTACCCGTGTAAGGTCTGTCAGGCTGCCTGGAGCTCCTGTAAGAAGGTAACCTTTTTAGGAAAACAAGCCCCTGTCATCTGCAGTTGGCCAGGAAACGTACACACATTTTCCCTCCTTC
Organism: Scolopax mira; assembly: GCA_004320125.1. NCBI lineage: Eukaryota > Metazoa > Chordata > Aves > Charadriiformes > Scolopacidae > Scolopax > Scolopax mira. Next base: position 13,426 of record BJBW01022218.1, read on the forward strand.
ACCCCAAAGTACGAGTTGGTTTGCAAGTCCTTAGAGGACTTCATAGCTAGCAACTGTCCTCAGCAGAGGATTTCCTGCCTTGCATGGACATGCAGAGATATTTTACACTTTTTTGCTGAACTTTTACCAGGGATGTCCTCTCCACAAGTTAAGCCTTACAGCGGAGTTTCTTTTAGTGTATGCTACTTCAAGTCAAAGCCAAGTATTTCCAGGATGGTCTTCTGGAGAAATTTTCTTACCGAAGTTTCCTCTGAATAGGAGCAGATTTAGATCTTCACCTAGCATCTGTTAATATTCTTGAAAGCCATTTTTTTTCCATACAAAAAGGGCTTTTTGCATCCAAATTTTTATTGCACCCTCTCATGTTGCATGAATCTTTTACCTTCTCTCCTGTCTGTTTCTTTCAGAAAACTTTCACTCAGCAGAGGTTGTGTCCTCACCTTCCACCACATATCAGAAATTGTGTAGGACAGTATAAATCATCAAGTAGTGGTTATAACAAATACTTTTGAGCCCATTTTAAGGAGGAAAATAGAGTAATATTTCAGTGTGTGAAGATGAGGTACCGGGGTGCCTGTACGTCAGAACTTTGAATGTAAATGCAATCCCACACGTGAATTTCAGTCTATTCACTGACCCTTAAAAAATTTCAGTGGCTTAATAATTTTTCTCTGTAATTTACTCAAGAAAGCCTTAAAGTATATTTTATAAACTTTGACTACAAACCCCCAAATAAATTGGGATTATTTTAATTTTGTTGTTCTTTTGTTTATCTTTCATGATACTTAGATTTGTGCTTACTGTATCTGTGCTATAAATTGCTTCTACAAGTCCATCATGTTTCCATTTTTATGTTGAGTATCATGCATGTTATTTCATTATTCACTTACTCAACTAAAGTGCTCAGAGGAAAGAAAAATCCTATTTAGGCCATCCTTATGTTCAAGTTGTTGCTTTGTAGTTTTAAACAGGCTCCTGAGTCTTGTTTATTCCTTTTTTTACAATAATGTTGCTGTTATGTGCTGATATGTGGATAATATGGATTTACATCATGTATCTTACAGCTGTTGAATCTCAGAATGCTTAGAGATTTGTAATAGAGTATTATATCCTGATCGTTTGCTTTCTCTAATATCTAGAGTTTCCAATAGAGTACCATATCCTGATAGTTTGCTTTCTCTAACCTGTACACATATTTTTTATTTTCCCTCCCTAGTGAAGCTGATATTTTTACAAGAGCTTTAAGAATTTTTTTTTTTTATTTTATTGTACGTTTCTTCACAAATTTCACTCTATGTTGAGATTTATCTGCAGGCATTACATACAGAAGTAGCATGCAATCCATGTCAAATGTAGAACAAATACAAACTCTTCCCTTTCTAAAGCCATAGAAAATAATAAGATTTAAAAAGTCTGATCTCAAGTGTTTGGGCTTTGCACAAACACTAGATTATTTAGTTCCATAGCACACTGAATTACCTGACAGTGAATAAGTGGCTAATAACAGACTGGACACAAAAATGCTAGTGGCTTCTTCCTGAAGCCTTCTACAACAAATATAAAGCGGATATGAAATTATTGATTCTTATTGAGAGCAGGGTTACAGAAGGTTATTTTTCAAAACACTCTTTCATTATGCATCCTGCTGTTTGGCTGGTGAAACACACACTTTATTTTTCAGAGTCAAATCATTATGCTTGAATTTAATTTCCATTAAAAAAAGAATCTGATCTAGCTGAGTAGGGGTTCTTAATTAATTAGAACCATGTCTTAGACAAATTTGAGTACTGTTTATTTTTTGTAATAATTTCATTCTTAAAAATACTTAGTCTTACAGTAAAGACAGTGTGACTTTCAGGAACTGTTTTCTGACTTCCTGGGTAAAACTGTCACATTTGCGTGACTTTGTTCTAACAGGATATACACAGATGATCTAAATGGTTGTCAAGTCATATGTTTCTAAGCATGAAGATCAACTGCTTTCACCTGTTCATCCAGGAAATGATCCAGGAGTTGAAATTTTTAAAAGAAAGCAAGAGAACTATGAAGAACCTGAAGAACTTCAGACATTCCTAAACCATCCTGTTGTCTGTAGAAGCCCATCCTGATGTCTCTCAGGTGCATTACTTTCAGTCAGAATTTAGATGGGATGAAGGACCTATGGATGACAGTAGCTGGAGTTGCCATTCTCCCAGCACTGGGAACAGCGTCCATTCCTAGAGCCAACCTGTGGCAAATTAAAGCTTTCTCCAAACTTTATTGGGTGACTGTAGTCATAAGAAGGGAGGCTCCACTGAGATATTCAGCTCATTCTTGTCTCTGCCCATCATTTGACCAGAATATTAATGGAGACAATAGAAAACTGTCTCAATCATTTATATAAAGTACTACAGAGCTTTGAGTGAGGGTACAATACACTGAGATTACAAGATTTGACAAAATCTATGTTATTTGATCTACAGATTATTACAATTTGTTACATCTGACTGCTGTTTTCACAATCATTTAAAATTACAAATAGGAAGCCTTGAGAGAGTAATATTTTGAAAATGTGCAGGCAAAAATTATTTCATAAATTTAACAGATTACGCTCTTCTAAAGCCTCAGTTTTTTCTTCTTGATCTCACCTGTCCCATATTCCTTCTTTTATATTTCTTTGAAATAAATGAGAACACTGGCACAAGATTAATTCAAATGTTCAAAGTAGTACATACTGACTTCTCTGTTATTGCCATATATGGCCTATCCACTTGGGGAAGATCATAGAATCATAGAATGGTTAGAGTTGTAAGATCAAGATCAGATTTGGAATTTAAAGATCATCTAGTTCCAACACCCCTGCCATGGGCAGGGACACCTTCCACTATACCAGGTTTCTCACAGCCCCATCCCAACCTGGCCTTGAACACCTCCAGGCATGGGGCACCCACAGGTTCTCTGGGCAGCATGGGCCAGTGTCTCACCACCCTCACAAGAAAGAATTTCT
>BJBW01022222.1:0-12168 GCA_004320125.1 Scolopax mira
GATAAGGTGACTTCTCATAATAAACAATACTTGAAAAGAGAAGCACATAACACGACCTGTTCTCTGAACCCTCCCTCTGTTTACTACAATTACCAAAATACCATAAAAACCACTATGATCTGACCTTACACTGGACAAGTCTATGGAAAAAGGTCCCCACAAAGCTGGCCTCAGTATGTCTGTGCTGCTCTACCCTGACAAGTGAAAATCAAAACTGCAAGAGAGAGTTCAAACAGGATACACTAAAGTCACTGGTGATACCAAAGAGAAAAAACAATCAAGCACACACATCTGGGATTGCAAGGGATAAATTAAAATACATAAACCTGTTTGTTTTCAGTAATCAGATACAGCCCAATGGGATCAAAAAGAAGATGATGATGAGAGTAAGGTCTGTTAAAGTGATGAAATCGAGAGGGGTAGTGTCACTGCCAAAAGCAAAAAATGGTCCGGGAAATAGGAAAACATCTCTTTTGTTCACTGTCTTAAGAAAAGTTAAATCAAACGCTTGCCAAATACCAGCTTCAGAAGGACCTACATTAAAAGCAGGACAGAATCATGGCTGTACCTATTTCACTTTTCACTGCAAGAGAAATCGATGGCCAGCTATCTCCCTTCTTATCACATACACGTCCCTCCACTAGCCAACTCATTAAGCTCATTAAATGCTTTCCAATGCTCTTGCTCCATAAGACTCTGATGGAGATGAAGATAAGTTTGGATGCTCTGCATCTTATCTTTAGGAAAGGGAACCAAAACAGTAAACAAGCCTATAGCAACATCTGAAATGGAGCTATGGCCTTGGGAGTCCTGCTATTTTGACAGTCAAAAGCCCTTCATAGTGCTCTGATGCTACAGAAATTTTCTCTAAGGAATATTACTGGTAGAATGCAAAACATTACAAATGTATTCTGGAAAAATCAAAGTAGAGAGTCCTAAATGCAGCCAGCACAAGCAGGCTCCTAACATTGCTGTCAGTATCTTGGAGAAGACAGATAATACGACTATTTTCTTGTGGCCCTGCACAGACATTAGTTTCAGTTGATTCTCTACTACAGGAAATTTAAAGGAAATAAAATATTAATACAAAACTGAAAGAAATCTAACCATAGATTAAAAACGTCTTTCTGCTGGCTTGCAAAAAAGAAAATGAAAATATTTTCTATTCCTAAGTTCACAGCTAGTGAAAGTACTCAGAAACCAGAGAGAAATTAGATTATAGCAAAAGGTTCTGTTGTAAATCAGACAAAAAGTGAAAGGTGGACCATTAAAATCATCATTAAATTAATAAACAAATTCAGATTAGCCACTATTCTTGAGATCAGCAAATTTCTCTCAACCCCAGAAAGAGGGTGTTCTTCAAATCTACAAATGAAGGCAATAGATACTTTCAGAAAGAAGTAGATGAAATTGCAATGGTGGGTTTTTTTCTCCTCTAAACTACAAAGCAGGAATAAGGAGGACACTGAAAAAACATCCAGAAGGAGTAACATTTTAGAAAAGCACCTAAAAAGGTTTGGTGTTGATTAGTGACAAACAGGCCCACCCTTGAGGTAGTGAAGAGAGAAAAATAGTACTTCGTAGAGGAAACAAAACTAGGACCATGTTATTTTTTTCCTAACATCGGCCCTGGAAAATATCATACAGCCAAAAAAGAAGTGCTTCATAATGATTCTCTAGGAAAAGCCTTTTTTCAGAGTATTAGGCAAGACCACTTTTAATATTCCAGCTTTATGTACACAGATTATTCCCTCCTACCTCTCTGCCACTCACATTTCCTACTACACCAGTCCCTCTTATGAGAAGAGCAGCTTGAGAAGGACCCAAAAAGCTTTAGTGACACTTCAGCCACCAGAGCCTTTCAGAGAGATGCAAGACACCAAGCAAATGGGTATCTCTGCAGTGACTGTGCCCAGGAAGCAAGAAGGTGAGTTTGTACCCATATGACTGCTAGTTCGACCTTTAAAAAATTGGTGCTTCAAAAAAATAAATAAAATGCTCTCTTCACTCATATTCAACAAACTAGACAAGAAAGAAAAGGCTACTCAGATTCTACACCTAAATCTAAGCAGCACAGTAGTAGCAGATGGTACACAAGCACAGCTTTGTTTATGTTTCGAGACCTACTGTACACTTAGTGTAGCATTTGTTGATTTTAATTACTCAAAACTGAAAAGAATGACTTCAAAAACAAGAGACTTTGATATGACCATGTTAAGATTTGCTAAAACAAGTTTCAAAATTTTTAGATATATTTCCTATCACAGACAGTAGCGTAGACGATGAAAACATTACACTTATGTTTCATAAAAAGATGATTGTGCTGAATAATTCTGGTGTGGCCGTGGCGCTCTGGATTTCAGCCTAGGGAAATTCAGTCAAGTTTTAAATCCACTTACAAATGATTGATTAGCAAAAATGTAATGAGCTAAGGAGGAGAACTAAAAGTACCATTTATCGATAACATTTATGGTCTCGGTAATTAAATTACCCACTCTGAAGTAAATTCTGTAAAGCTGGTCATTCCTATCCCAAGATTATAGGTATTAATAACACACAGGAAAGAGGGAAAAATTATAGAAGGCAGGGCTATAATAATAACCACTTATATACACACATATGGTATCTGAAAACTCGAAAGAGGAGAAGTGCTTCACATCTCAAGAACACTCTGTTCTCCTGCTTTCTGATCAGAAGCCATAAATATACTTAAAAATGTAAGGAAACTCCATAATACTTACGTTTCCATTTTGAAAGGAAGGTAATGTGCTGACTGGGCAGCTGACAGGAGGTGGTGGAGTCTCCATAATGTCACACTTTGGATCTCTTGCAACGACCATCCTAACAGAATTCCCACAGTTTCTCAGCACTTGGGCAACTTGTTCACTGGTCATTCCTTGCACGTTGGTCCCTCCAATCTGTAAGATGTGATCTCCTGTCCGGAGCCTCCCATCCTTCAAACACAAATCAAATGGAAAAAAAAATACATTTCCAGTCTATATATAAAATATCTTTTCCATTACAAAACCTGTGTACAGGCTTCTTCATGGCCATGACAGCCAATGCAAGAAAATATAATAAAATTGACCACCATGGCAACTTAGTGAATAATTCAAAGAAGCATTTGTACAATCACACACTGTTTTTTCCACAGTAGTTAACAGTGGTAAATCAACCTTTCCAAATCTGGGTAAGATACACACAAATTGAATAGCTAAGGAAGAGTTTACTTTTTTCATTTAGGAAAAAACAGACAGCAACGTTTTCTTATCCCACAGGTTGTTAGGTATTGCTGTTTCACAGAATATTCCTCATTGGATAGGGGTTAGAATAAAAAGCACAACATTTTGATTTAGGACTTTTTAGAGTTTTTCCTAATACTTCTATATTGCCTGGCAATTCTTTTCTCATATGACTAGCTCCAACTCGAGCAAGTAAATCCACTGAAGGTAACAAGACTCCACACAAACCATTTTTTACATGATAATTATGATTCATGACCTACATCATCATTTCTATTATAAGCAAGCATTCATAGGACCAAATCCTCAGCTGGTATTGATCAGCACAGCTCCTCCACCTCAGGTGCATTGATTCATGGAGCAATCATAGCAGAGTTATTCCCAGAACTAACCCTAACTCATTTACAAACTCATCCAATTTTAACATGTATAGGCGCTCATTATTTCACATGTTCTTAATGATGTCTCATTCAGCTGAGAATGATGTGGCGAGTTCTTAACTTACATACTTCATTTGTAGCCAAAACACTCTATTCCTTACAGCAAAACAGGTGTTACATAATAATTAGAAAATGCTCATTTATACATGACAGGTTCAGAGGGAGGCAGTCAAGCAAAAGCCAACATTTTCCAGTAAAGCTCTCCGAATCTCCAGTTTTCATTTCCATCCTATCCTGTACTAGAGGAAGTAATTTAGCCTCTCTCTTTTGTATGTTACCAGATCTTGCCTGCACATGTTCCAGACCTCAAATATTGTAACTTGTTATGACCAAATTCACATTAAAAATCAAACTCTGTTTTCCTATTGCACATGTTCTTCTCATGAAATGTAGCAACACTGAGCACTGAGTCTTTAAAAATTAGCAATGAGAGGTTGTAAACTATACCTGTGAACTTTAAAAAATATCAGTAACTACAAAAGTCTTTGCATCAATCCTAAGTGTCTCCTTGAACTGCTCAGACCATGAAGTAGGGATCAAAACCCCTTTAAAGTGAAACCCACTAAAATTAGGATATTTTCAACCTATAAACTGAATCTTGCAACACAATTGCTTCAATAGGGCAGATTCTCTTGCCTCACAATTCATTAGAGAGTTTGTCCCTATAGATGTTGTGAAATGTGCCAAATTCTACAGAGGGTGTGCAAATCCATTATGAGTATCCTTCCCCAGATTTAGCAAAGGCTCAAAATATCAAAAATATTAAAAATATTAGAAGGTTAGACAACTTCTCAGAATTGCTGCATGTTCAACAATGTTATAAAGGTCAAAGCATGTCTGAGAAACAACTTAATTCGTATCAGGTGCTGACTTTTTCCTCAATCATACCTTCAACATATTTATTTATAAAGTATATGTTGGCATTTAGACTCTGATGCTATCAGCTTCCTTTTGTTTAAGTGTATTAGTTTATTTTAAGATTGTCAAAACCAGTTAATTCTACTTTCCAATCAAACAAGAAGTGACATAATATAACAAATTACCCGATCTGCTAATCCCCCAGGAACAATTGTTCTTACAACTACTCCACTCGACTTTCCTCCTACAATTCCAAAGCCTAATCCTGAACCGTCGTTAATCAGCTCAACGTCTTCAACGTGGCCCCAGTGAATCTGCAATTAATAAAAACAGGAGATTTTCATTTCGGTCAGTCTTTAATGTTTCTCACTTTCACATGTATCAGGAACGATGAGCATTAATCAGAGCAATGTTCTCTCACTACCCCACATACTGGAGATCTGTTGGATTTTGTTCAGCCTCAGCTTCATTTCCTTATAAATACACAGTGGGATTTCTCATCTGTTTTTAAACATACATTTTGTCCTTCGCTTTCAGGATAACAGGATACTAGGAAAAAGCTTGACTACGAAAAAGCAGGTTTAAAATTTTCTTGCCAAAATGAAAACTATCCTCTTGGTTTTTCATAAATCAAGAATACTGCAAACAAGAGAGAAAAACAGAGGCAAGGAGCTTGCGCTGGCCTAGTTTTCACTTAATGTTGCCCAAATTCTTATTCCTGTTATTTCACTTACACACTTTAAACAGCACCAGTACACGCTGAATTAATAGTGCGTGCAATATTCTGCCATACTGCATTGGAAGCATGTTTCTAAGCTACATTGTACCATGACCTTATGTTCTACAAGACAATCTGAAAATAACAAAGCTGTTAAGCAACCCAAACTCAGCCAATGTTTCTGTCAGATTAATATCTCACAGAAACCAAAATGGAGCAAAGTAGGCAGATTTAAGTCTTCTGTGAATAACGGATTTATTAGCATATTGAAAATCTTTGCCAAAGCCAGTTAAATATCATAAAAGAAGTTAAAGACCCCCTGTAGAGATATATATTTGTATTTTATTTTGTTAGTCTGTTCAGTGCAGATCTTTCAATGAAAAAGCAGTTAAAGTTTAATTCTTTAAAATTTTCAGCGCAATAAACAATATTGATTATCCACTAAAACCTTCAGATTTCACTAGCTCTGTAATAATCGTGAGGGAAATAATTACTGACAATAAGGAAAAGCACTGGTCTTAACCAGATTTTCATCAAAACTTACTAGGATAATAAAGATTCCAGCATTGAAAACCCTGGATTTAGGTGGGCAGTTCAACAAAATTCAGTGAAGCCACCTGGACCATATGGTGTGAACACAGATGGAAGTTCAGCCCTACCTTATTACATGTCCCACTGACAATCTCTCCTTGTTCAAGAAAACAGAAGGGTTCACACATTCAATGAAATTTGCAGATTTAAAAAAAAAAAAAAAGCCCTGATAAGTAAACAAAGACAAGGCTTTTCTTTTTGAGCAGTTGAAATTTAAATGGGTCGGGATATTTCAAGCAGTGCTCATGATAGGTTATGTTTACACTCTTTTAAGATGCAATCAGAGCATCTTTAACCGCTGAGCACAAGTAGGTTTCAGCTGAGTATACTCGTAAAAGTATAGGCTTTACCCAGCCTATGCTAAACAGAATATGTTGCTGCTAAGAATATGTTGATCTGCTAAAGCTTCTGCTATCCCATAAAAACCCAGGAACTTCATGCAGCTTTGCAATGGAAGCCTTATACTTACTGCATGATCAGTCTAAATGAAATGTCACCACATATAAAATCTGATTAAAGAAAAAAAAAAATCCCTATATGTAAAGCTTGCTAACACAAACACTTACAACCACAGAAAAATACCCAGCATTAGTTCAAAATCTGATTTTGACAGTATTACAACAACTCACAGTCTCAGGTGGATTTATATCACTTAATAAGACAGCTGAAGTTCTGCTGTTCCCTTGAACTGGCTCCCTGGCAACAACCAGATGTAGGGATCCTGTGGATTGCTGGAGGAGGGCAATAGCGTGCTGATGGGAAATGTTCTGATCCAATGGGGTGCAATTAATGGCCAGTATGTGGTCATTTTCCTTCAGTCTTTGATCCCTTAACAAAACATTAAAAGAAAGTTTAAAATGCAGCAGAGTGACTTCACGACAAGCTTGTGTGATTTAAAGATAAACATGCGAAATACACGGTTACACAAGGTTAAATAGTTCTATATTTTAAAAAAATCTGCTTATTAGACTGTCTTCACAACATACAAAGTACATGCCATGCACACTGTAGGAACTGCCCACCCATATTTTGTTCCAACTTTAGCACGATAAAGAAATCTGCTCAATTTTTTTCCTTTGCTTTTATTCAAAAATCCAATGAAATTCCACCGTTTTTTCTTGATGATATTGAATTACAGGGCAGAAAAAAAATATTTTGTAGTTCTACAATGAACTAGGAACTATTCTTCATTAGGGTTAGCACTACATGATACTGCCTCTGAGTACCCAGCACTCAGGCTAGGATCTTGTTTTGTAGCGGTATTTAATCTAAAGATTGATGAGCTGCATATTTTACTCAAAATTTAAGGTATCAAGCTTTCTTCGAGCAATACACAGTTCAACTTCTATAAGTTTCACAGTTAATTACCCTAGTGATGAATTTAGATTTGTGACAAGAGAGAAACCATCACTCATCTCCTTTGTTAAATATTCATTCTGAGCACGAGACCAAACTGTTACATAGACAGACACTGTCTTCAAAGCTCTGTAGGAATCCAAAAAAAGGCTCCAGGAGATCTCATCTCAGAAGCAAAACGGGAAGCCCGCTGGGGAAATTTATAAACTCCAAAACAATATAACTGCACATCTTAACTAAGGCATTTTAAACTTCCTTTTTATCATGCGATGTTTAAGATGTTTCCCAGAAATCACTTTCTTGGAGCACTAACCATATTTTAGATTCTCTCATCAAAGAAAGTGAGCAGCAGGTCATCAAATCCTAAAGTGAGATATTCAGCCTCCTTTGACATCCGGATCAGTCCATCTGTCTCCACTTTGAAAGAGCCTAATATGCTTTTCTTTAAGTGTTCTCTGGTGTGTTCTCTGCGGGCCCATAGCCATTATCATTCCAACCTCTCCCCACTCTTTTTGTCATCCTGCGTTGGCACTTCCTGACATGTGTTATTTAAAAAGTGACACCAGTGACTTGAAATCTAGACACATTTTCTTGAAACATAATTCCAAGCACTGCATTTGTCTCATGCCAACATTTGTGGTTTCACAATCGCATTTTATTTTTAAAGGATTGCTCTGTCTTTTGTTTTTGGGTGAAAACCCACAGACAATACGGGAAGAAACTGCCTGAAGCCTTGATTCTATGATGACATCTGTGCAGGGATCTGTCGGGAGGACTGGATCTAAATTTACACAGGAAACAAACAGTAAAACCAACTATAAATAGGGTATTGTCATAGGCACATAAAGAAACAAGGGGGAAAAATAAAATCTTTCAGGGACACAATGCATAAAAATTCAAAAGGAAGCTAATTTTTATTTTCCTTGTATTCTCATCTGAGTTTTCTTTTGTTTTTTAATCAGGACTCGAGCTTCTCTTAAGTGAGTCACGATTTCTGGAAATTCCATTTATGAATGGCTCGGATATTTAAAACTCATCTGAAAACCTGATCCTCAAAACACGAGTCCATTTAGTGAAAAAGCCAGAATTCAAGATACCCCCACCAAAATATCCCACCAGATAATCCAGACAAACATGTTACTCTGATAGAGTTTTCAATGTGAAAGTCATGACTTCCCTTCATGGAAATACTGCAATTTTCCAATACAATTATAAAGATCTCACCTGTCAGCTATGCTTCCTGGCTGGACTTCCTTGACAAAGATACCAACTTCTCCCAAGCTGTGATTTTTAAGGGCAACCACACTAAATCCAAGACCTCCAACAGAAGGCTTTTCAATCTTTATTGATTCTACTTGTCTCCCCTAATAAAACAGAAAAAAAACCTGATTTACTAATTTTTAATGCAATAGAATGAGTTAGTTTAAAATTTATGAACACTGGGAGAATTATTCTCCTCCTAAGACTAAACAAAGGCAAAATACTGAATATGTTATTTCTATAAAAGCTCCTCCATTTATTATTTTTAATATAGCAGAGTATTGGATATGCAAGCACTCTGAGGTTCTGAAACCTCAGGGAATTTAAGAGCTGCTTTCACACTTCATTCACATTATGAGATGAATTCCAAACTGGATGAAAACTATGAACGAAGTGCTGTCTAGAGTAATATATTCAGGATTTCTGGAAATGCTGCACAGCTAAACTAAATGACTTGTCTTCTGGCTCCCCTTGCTTTTAATGCTGATTTTTAGGTGTGCGTTCAAAAGATTGCAGCTTTTAAATAAAGAACTTAATTTCCTTCCCCTCCCTGCAAGTTCACACTTAATGCTAAAAAAAAACAGTTTACTTTTGTAACTGCCTGCTTTTCAGTTCTAATACAAGATTTCTGGGCTTGTTTACTGGGAAATATCACTTAGAGAAGGCATTGCTATCACAGCTGTTTTATTCAAAATAATGTGCAGTCTTTCCCACTAAATCTTTTATCTGATGAGTTAATGACACACTAATGAGAAGAGTTATGATCAAAATATTACAGCTACATTAAGGTAGTCAATTAGCAACAGTTACTTAATATAGAAAGGCATGACTAACCAATTAAATTAATGGTTCAAAGCAACACAGAACAATACATTTGTGGTATAAAATGCCAATCCCACATGGGTGGATGTCTGCACCTGTACAACTTCCATAAGCATCTGGTACATGCTCCATCCCATCTTAATGAAATCAGCATCTGCCTGGCAATGTTAAGACATACTAAATGAAGAGTTAAATAAAACATTACATGTCAGTACTTTTAATCATTTGCACTGTTTGTATATTAACAAAGTTGGTATATTTCCAATTTAAAACGTACTTGATAAAACAAGCCTCTCCATCAAAACAAGTTTCTGCAGAAAACATTCATCTTCAATAAAGTGTCATCAAATACCAGAAAAGTTTTCTGGCAACTGAAATTTCTACCAAACACATCAATGTAGAAAAGAAAGTAAGGCTAAAAAAAAAAAGGGCAAAGAAAAAAACAACAAACCAAACCACACTCTCAAACCACTTTCCAGTGCTGACATTATCTTTCACAGGGGAAAGTTCTCCTCAGCACTTCTACTCTCTTTCTGGCCAGGAGGCACCACGGTCCCAGACACACAACAAAGAGCATGTTTGAAAACGTACTCCAAAAGCCAGCAAGAAAACGTTTGACATTAAAGGAAGATGAGTTTGGTTCACTAAACCTGAGAGCCTTACCCTTGCCATCTGTTGGATGATTGCATTAAATTCATTAATTCCCAGGTTTGGAGTGAAGGTGGATGCTTTGGGTTCAGGGGAACTGCAAGGTACATACGTGCTCCCAGCAGCTACTGATTTGTCAGCAAACACCAGCAGCCCTCTCTTCGTAAAATCAAAATCTACTGACCGGTCAGGAGGCATATAATTGAGCTGTTAAAAATGAACAAAGAGGTAGAAAAAACTATTAAAAACAAAACAAAATTTCCACATAGTTCATCTTGTCTGAAAACTGTCAAAGCAACAATATCTGTTCATATCTGTTCACACATGCTCACACAAATCCTCTCCCCTGTATAAATCAGTCAATGTTAAGATTTAAGCTATAACCAGGCTACCATGTCAAGTTTAAATTGTTTTTCAGAAGGAGAAGTTGCCTGAATGTTTCAGCTGTGTTTCTACCCCACTCATTTTCTCCACTTCTTTCATTCTGTTCCCCTGCCTTTGCCCATCATCTTCTTTTCACCCTCATATTCCAGAAACATGCAAAACCAACAACATTAAAGAAGCACTCAAGTGCCATTGCAACTGTCAGGCAAACCTGGACAGTTTTGGCATCAGAATCCAAATTTCCTAAGAGTCATGTAGTCACTCAGGAGCCAAAGGCCTGGTCTGTATTATCTCCTCCCCAGAGAGAGTCCAGGGTACAAACTAACTACCATTGAACACGTTACCATTGCTAGAACTTGCAGTTCAATGTCTAGTCCAGACAGACAACGAAGAAATGCAGAAATATTCCCAGTGTGACCCAGTAAACTGAAAAATCCCATCCTGAATAAAACTGCTCATGAGGGACATGCTTAAATAGAACATCAAGAAAAAACAAAATTTTCTAGATATGATAATTCTGAACATTCTGGATAGAAAATCCATGGTGCCACAGTCACAATGCATGATCTTAGGTTAGTCCCTGATTTTAAATTTGCACACCTGACTCTGCTAACAGCAGGGTGAGACCTGTTCAACCAGATGTGTCATTGATGCCTATGTCCATGAGACTGAAGTGTCAGTTGGCATCAGAAACCATCCACATGAGCTCCTTCCACTGGAGCCAACTCATTTTAAAGTTAGCTTGGGAACATCCACACCAGAGCTTGGCAAGTCTTCAGAGGGAGTTTTCTAGATTATATTTCCCAAAACAGGTTAACCATTCTTGAACAAGTCAGCAGGAACCAAGTGATAGTGTCTTTTAAGGAGAAAAGATGCTGCCAGTTAGCTGATAAACAGTATTTAGCTTCTGTGAAAAACAAAGGAACCCAGTTCCAACTGCTGTTTGGAACTTAAAGTACTAGAACTGATGTCTTTTTCAGATGCTTTCCTCAAATGATGTGGTTCTCAACGCCTGACTCTTCTGCATCCCTTTCAGAGCACATTGCCCCATGGCCTGTTTGTTGGGGATACCACTTCTTATTTCAGTAGTGATGCTGGAGATAGTAGCTTGACAAAAAAAACCACCAAAAACCCAAAGCCCAACATTGATTCACACCAAGTTACGGCTTATTAATGAGAGGACCCTCATTAACACACGCCTACATACTCTGCTTTCAGTTCCAAGTTCGCTATAGTTATCATCACACCAACAACTCCAATTTTACACTCACTTGTTCCTTCAGTTGCTTGATGGATTGCTGGAGGGTCAGTATCTGGTTAAACAAAGGGCTCCTGAGTGTGTTACGCAAAAGAGTCAGGTTTTCATTATGTTGAGAATCTCTTTTCTCCCGCAGTTTTGCTTGTAGCCGATCCAGGATCTGCAGCACCTGCTGTTTATCTGCACCACAAAATAGTGGACACGTTAGGAACAGAGCTTCATTTCTCACTGCTTAACAAAAGCAATCACTTTCAGACTACATACCTGCAGCAGGATTTTCAGGCATGTTGAAAGGTGTCTTTGGAATTACTCAGAATAACCTAGAAGAGGTTTTAAAAAAATCAAATTAATAATGTCTATATCCAAGCAGAATGGTAACTCATACCGTCAGTAAATCCAATAGTAAAATACTAAACTATAGCAAATTTAATAAAAAAATCCTACTAGCCCCTGTTGTTTACCCCACATATTCAATGACACACTCAATACAGCAAGTTGCCCTGGAGCATCAGCACATCCAAAAATCTTTCCTTGTTCTGTGTGCTTTTCCTTTCACACACAAGGAAGGACTGTGAACTACTCTTACCAATA
>BJBW01022224.1:5058-15092 GCA_004320125.1 Scolopax mira
CTCTTGTTCTGTCACTAATTACCTGCGAGAAGAGACCAGAACCAACCTCTCTGACAACTTTCATTTTTGTATAAAAGAAAAATCATCTGTTATGTATAAAAGTCCAAAATTCATAAAGGCACTGAGAATGAAAACTGTTGAATATAAAAACAAAAGGAGAAATAAAAGGAAAATAACTAATATTTTGATTACCGATCTTAATATTTCTTACATTTCTATTGTGAGTGTAGAATTTTGTATTAGAACACTTCTTATTTTAAAAAGCCGTTCTTGAGTATTACAGAGTAATATTTGTCATAAATAAGTAAAAAAATCATGTATGTTATAAGAAAACAGTAGCTAGACTGATTAGGAGTAAAAATGATATAATTTATATTAAAAGTTATAAAGTGGTGTTTAGTTTTCTGTTTTTCATTTCTACAACTTATCTTAGTGTAAGTAACATAAAAGAGCATAAACTGTGTACAACTGGGCTACACACTGGGTTTATTAATCAAAAAATCATAGAATATCTGATCCTCAATGGATACATATAGTTGCAGTGCTGCTAAAAGACAACATTTACTCCTACCTTCTTAAAATTTCTCTCTTTCACTTGACTAATTTTTATTGAACATAACAAGGATGACCTCTGTCATTCTCCATACTCCTAGCTTTTATCTAAACAGCGGAGTATTTTGTTAATGTTTTCTGTTTCCATTATACCTGGTAATCTGATTTTTAAAAATACAGCATGTTTTAATTAGAGAATTGTGTGCATTTATGCAAGGGAAGATAATAATATCTGCATTACAGTAGAACCTTGTTAATTTGCATTAATGATAGGGAGAGCTATGGTGAATTAAAGAAATTTGCAAATTAGCATCAAAGTGAATAAATAACGAAAACAAGAGGGTAGTTAATCCACAAATGTTTCATTAATTCATTTTAACAGTTGTAGTTTGCTATAATTATCTGTGATTTTTTTTTTTCTTTAGTTAAGTGTTAGCAAAATATCTGATATATGCTATGATGATTTCTGCCCTGAGAAGTTCACAATTAAGAGGACACCTGCAGGAAAAAGGGATCATACTGGGAAACACACAGGTGAACATAATCTGCCATTCTTCCTCATCATCATCCACTTCTCTTTGCTGGGGTGTTCTAGAAGTGAGTATGAGAGTATTCATAGGCATACTGGAACACAATCTGAAAAGAGGAGTCTTTTTATTATGAAAACTACTTGCAATTTTCTATATTCAGTCTTTAAAGAGGGATTGGGAGAAGTTGAAGGAAGTTTGGGGCTGCACATATATTGCAGAATGAAGTGGAATGCAGATTGATGGTAAAATACATCAAAATCTCACTAAAGTGAAACATATCAAAGAATAATTTCTCCATTAGCTTAAACTGTAGGGAAATTTAGATAGGATTTGAATAGGATTTAGCAGTACATGAGTTCACCTTTATACACTCTTGCAAATAGGGCCTGAGATCTTAAGAGACTGTAGCAGTTTGTGTTTTGATTACTAGAGGTGATATTTCATGCTGCCTTTTAAGCATAATAATTGCAGAGAGGAGAAATTGACAGGCTTGATATTTTTTTTTATCAGTATGTAAAAATTATGGCAGTAACCCTATAACAAATTCCCCCTTATTGGCAGTGGACACTCAGTCAGGAGCTTGCTTGTTTCTGCCCCAGAAATGACAGATACATTTTCTAGTTGTCTACATGATGTGTCTAAATTAGAAGTGATTGAGGGTTTTTTCACTTTTGGTGAAAATTCTGACCCAGATATTGTGCTGGGCACAGCAGGTCATAGTAGTACAGATGGTGTTCACCACACTGGCATACAAATAGCGTTGTGAGCAGCACTACCTTGCTTTCAGCTTGCCAAGTGCTAAGGCTACCACCATCCTGCCACTGCCAACTGTTTCATTAAACCTTCTTCTGCCTGATTGTGGGTTGTTAGGGCATAGTTTAATTGAAGGGAAGCACAGAGAATTTGAGGAAAGTGCAGACATCTTTTCAGATGCACCCCAGTTCTGCTAAATGATCTAGTTCTGGATTCATTCCCAGACCTAGTATCCTAGCCATCGATCTTGCGTTCATGTTAGTAAAGACTCAGGCTCTCCTCAGTTACCTACTTCTTTCTGAGAAAAAAAATCATGGAATAGTTCAAGGGACAGTTCACTCAGGAGTTGTGCTCCCATATGTAGGATGAACAAAGAGCATTGGTTGCAGTCTTTCTGGGGAAACAGATCTTACCTAATTATTTAACAGCTATGAAGTATCAGTGTAACCTTTGTAATTGAGGTGGGGGGTTTTTTGTGCCTTTTTTCAGAAAAATTAATAAAATTCCCCAGGGTGCTTGCAGACTTCATTTTCTCAATGCTAGCTACTATTTCAGCCAACTTTGCCACATTTGAACAAACTGGAGTGTTCAATCAAAGAATAAACTTTCACTACAGTGCTGTTGAGTATTTCCCTGGTTGGTACCATACTGTCTACCCATGCAGCTATGACAATCCATCCTGTCAACTTTTCAGTGATAAATAACACCCATTTCATTTGGATTTAGGCTCATCTGTCCTGGTTTGGGAGGCAGATGAAGTTTTCCATAAATTCTGTAGGCTTGTACTTCCACATATACAGGTGATATAACTGGACTTCAGGTTTTTACATGGCGATGTGATCCTTCTTCATTGCCATGCTATTGTGCACCAGAATCTCCAGTTGGTGAATAAGGAACCCATAAAGCTTTGTGCGCTACAGTCTTCTGCTCTGCCATGCAGTACATGGAACAATTCCAGGCCCTTCCACTGTAAGACGGGAACCATTTCAAGCGAGTAACGCGCTAAGAACCCCAAGGACAGATTCTAAAACTCCCAGTATCACACCTAAATTACTACAATATTAATTTGTTTGCAACAGCATGGATGTTTAGTATATCTGGCTTTGCAGTATGCTGGAACATTCTGGAGTATTTGTGCAAGTCTGCAGCAGCCAGGAAGAAAAAACACCTGTGAAAGAGCAGTAATTACACAAATATTGGACATGGGATATATGGAATTGGGATAGTACAAAAGTGGATTCTTGGGAGTAGTGAGGGAATAATCAAAAAATGAAAAATAACTGTCACGCAGTAAGAGTAATCAGATATACAAAGGCTCCAAGTTTATAGGTATGATGGGTGGAGCATGATGGAATTTATTCTACGTGGATTTGGCTCAAGAAGCAATATCTCCAGTGAGATGTTTATCTCACAAAAGATTGCAAGAATTTCTGTCTCCTGTTAAACCAAACAGCCGTCAGAAGTTAGAGCAGATGCAGTAAGCCATTAAAAATCGAGGTTCATTATATATGGATTTTTCTTGCTACTTTAGTGTGCCACTTAATAAAAACCTTAATGTGTGAAACACCATAAATATGTCACTCATCATAAAGCTGCTTTAAACAATGAGAATGTAGTGTCATAGCAGGATGAGTGTAGCCATTAAAATCACATACACAATAATTCTGCTCTCTCACCCAAGATCTGAAGAAAATGAAGTGGCAGTAAGATTGCAATAGCTGCAATCACTTCTATTTTATTCATGCTCCAGTGAAGTTTGATGCACATACATCTGCCTGTACTACACATTTTGTGTTAGGCAGTATTTTCGTAATGGCGATAGCTATATGTGAACTCAGGTTTAAAAACTCTTTTCTTCTCTCAATGTTATTTATACTTCAAACCTTATCATGTCCATTCATGCCATAGCATGATGTAGTTCTCCTTTTAGTAATTGTGTTTTTCACTGCCAGCTTATTTGTTTTCTCAGTTTGCTTTCATAAGCTTTGTCATTGATGTTTTATTTCAATTTGTTTATCCCAACAGTTCAGCTTGGTTCTTTTCACTCAAGTCTCTGCTGTGGAGCCATTTGCTTTCTTCACATCCTTTCACTTCGGTCTTCCCTTTTTACTATTTTCTTTCTCTGTTTCTTACCTTCTTTTCCTAATTCTCTCCAGTTCTTTTTCAGTCCCCTTTTCCCTTCTTCCACCTCTTCTTAGCTCTTTATATACACTTCTCCTTTTCTTTATCAAACCCTTTATCTTTTTCCCTCTTTACTCATATCCTTTCTTTTTTTTTTATTAGTTCT
Organism: Scolopax mira; assembly: GCA_004320125.1. Lineage (NCBI taxonomy): Eukaryota > Metazoa > Chordata > Aves > Charadriiformes > Scolopacidae > Scolopax > Scolopax mira. The sequence continues at coordinate 9,181 of BJBW01022224.1, forward strand.
TCAGACGATCTTTTCAAATTTCTGTTTTTTTCAGCATTGGTTTGTTTTGGTTTTTTTCCTAACCACTGACATATCCTCAAGCATTCAGAATAGCTGCATATGTCGTGTTGTGTCAGTTAAAGAAACTAGTGAAAGAAAACTAGTCTACTATGGAAACTAGTAAAATAACCCCAAAACTTGGATGGATGGCTTACCAGGGACTGCCAGATCTTTTAAATTTAGAGTTTCAGGCACAGGATGCTTCTGTGATGCAAAGATCTTATTTTTGTCTCCATTCCTGATGTCTCCTGATTCCTTTGGAGAAGTCACAATAAAGAAATGGTGAAGAACTGGATAAATGAGAAAGTGACAAAGAATAAAGCATGGTGGCTTAGAGGTAAAGATGGTCCATTTGCTGGCTGAATGATGTTGTCCATTGTCTACTATTGGAAGTACCATTGTTTCCTTCCTGAGAATAAGGTATAGGTCTTACATATTGGGGAGGTGGATGGGTCTATCTGAGAAGTAAGGCACAATGATGTCCTTTCTGCAAGCTCTCTGACAAAACTCTGTGACAAAGAAGAGACATTTGATTTTCCTACTTTTATTCTTAACCTGCCCATAATATCTCTGAATTTTCTTCTTAAATACTTTCCTTCCTGTGGCTTAGTGTTGTAAGAAAATACATTAACTGCTGGTGTTTTGTCAAAATGTCATTCTGAACACTAAGTTTCTGTTAAACCTGATATGTGTCATCATCCACATTACCTTATTAATAAATGCTTTTACAACGTTTGCACAAACTATACTTATCATACCTACTGTATAATAATGATCTCATACAGTATGGCATTTCAGGAGTTGGTACAACAGCTAAGTATGGCCCAATTAGTGCATTAACTTGTGTAACAGTAGAATCACTGCAGAAATCTCTGACTGAATTCCTTTGAGGGTGAGGAAGGGCAAGTAAGCAAGCATAATGTATTGCTATTAATCAGTAAACATTATGATGCTAATATAACATCTCCTCAAGTAGCCTTAGTACAACATATGCTGCATTAGTAGCAGATGTCACAAATTATGAGGCCTTACATAACATGTATTGTCACTAAAAATTTTAAAAATCCACTTCCATGTGGAAAATATCTCTATATCTTAGAATTTTCTGTGCTATTAGAAAACTTGATATCTGGTATTATGTTTTATTGGGGCACTCTACAGTTCTTGGTCAAAAACATAGTTTAAGTGTAATAATAGATCCAATGTACCACATTGTCTAGGAAATATTTTTTCTGCACATGGTATTTCTATATTGTAGAGAAATATGTTTGGGTGGGGGTAAGAGACACTTTAGACAGCAAGTAGATGGGAGCTGGGAGAATGATGATGAAAATATAGATTATAACATTGTCTTTACAGTAGATGCTAAAATTTTTCTCTGGAAAAATACTATCACTGACATTGTGTCTGAAAAGTTTCTGTGTTTAACTTGTGTTAATCAAATCCAACCAGATAATGTAATTAAAGTCAGTTTTCTTTTATGATACCACTTTTTTAAATATTTCAGAAAAAATGAGTGAGAAGTTGTCAGTGCTTACACTGTGACTATTCACACATTTGAAATATGATTACTTTTTTGGTTTGGGTTGATTTTCAGGTTAATATGTTGTCATATGTGCATTTCGCAATTAGCAATCTCAAATCACTTAAGATTGTCTTATCCTTTAAACATTCTTTTTTAAAATTATGGTTAAAATTATGTCTCCTACAGGAGAGGAAGGCATGAGAACGGGATCTCAGAGGAATAAATATACACTGAAGCATATTGGATAAAACTAAGATGGGGACATTATCTCTTTATACAACATTACCGGAATCTGTACTGGAAAGTATATGTTCAAGGTAAATATTTAGTAGTGACAAATATGTTTTGAAAGCTTAGAAAAAAAATGAGACTTCTTCCTAGAAAAGAAGTGAAAAACATCTTACCATTCAAATTTTCTAACTATGAATTTTGAAGAAAAATGTGGGCAGGGCACCTATTCTGGCAAGCTACGTACATTCAAACAATGCATATTTTAACACATCCAAACTCAAAGTCTTTGATCTTAAGCTCAAAGAACACTCATTGATTTACAACATACTTCTTTGATTCCATGATTTTTTAACTATTTTGGAAAAGTTGAGACCTTTCAAACACTCCAGAAAGATAAAATGAGTGCAAAATTCTTGCCCTCCTACCTTATTTATGTACATGAAGCATGCATATTTCTACTAACAGTAATATCTTTTAATGGCTGGTGATGTTGATAAGTGTCTGTCTTAAAGAAAGATAGTAGGAAGCAAACACAAGTTTTATGGCTTGGGAAGGATTTTGTCGTACTCATTATCTTGATTTTCCCATCTGATTATGCACGTCCTCTTTGCACTTTTTTACTGAAATGTGAGGGTTCTTTGTGTCTGAAGGGGTCCAGCTTCTGTTTAAATAACTGTTTAAATTATTAAATTATTATATAAAAAAGTCAACTTCCACAAATCCATCACCTTCAAAGGAAGTGTTAAAATTAGATTATTAAGTGCTGAAATGGTGTTCTTCCGTATGAGAGAGACAGAAGAAAGCAAGGTTCTGCCGCCTGCATTTTACAGTCAAGAAATCTACTCCAACAATTCATTCAGCATGTTCTGTGAGTTTTTGAACTCTGTCTGAGACTTCCATGAGTTATTTCACAGCATGCTAAAGTGAAAAGAACTCTAGGGGAAAAACATTGGATGTGCTTAGCTAAAGAGCATCAGCTGCATTTTATTAAGTACTTTCTTTCTGCTTAAGGGATCAAAGTCTTCCCATATAATCACATAGGATTAAAATCCAATGAATAAAATATTGCACTCCCTTCATCATAAAATATGGTATTTATTAAATACACATTAAAAAAATTACTGAATACATGCAAAACTTGCTGTGAATATCTGAAGTGCTATTAGGTAGGACTGGATTAATCTCCCCAATTCTAGTAGAGTTTATTTGTAGAATGTATCTTATTACACTGGCATAAAATATGTTGTACTGGCACCTCATCCCAGGATTTTATTGTGATGATTACAGCTTTCAGTAGTCAAGCAAGGAACTCTATAAAAAGTACCTTGAAATTGCGTTTTTGAAATTCCACCCCTGCCAACAACTATAAACTCAGAAGAACTGAAATTTCAATAAAATAACTGAGGAGTATTTAATTTTCCTCTAGTCTGGATCTGCTACCATATTGTATCTATTCTGTCAGCTATTAAATGTTCAGTCCTCTAAAGCCTGCACATGATCTTCAGAATGTGCAGAGACACAAGGTATAAATGACTAGAGAAAGCATGAAAGAGCAGAGGTACAAAATGCTACTGACTCTGTTGTGGTAGTTACAACTTCAAATGAGAATGCACAATTTTATTATCTTTCTGTGTCTACAATAAGGGGAGGGAGAGATGAAGGAGTAGAGTTGATTTAATTTTGCAGCCATAAATAAATTTTCAGGTCAGGACAGAGAAGACATTGCATAAACACTAGACCATTTTCTGATACAACCGTCCATGTAGAGAAGGGGTTCATCACTGCATTATGACATAAAATCAATAACTTGCAAAAGTCAGAAATGAGATCATGAAAGATCAAGGTGGTGTATCTACAAAGGTTACACATATCCAGTTTGGTATTTAGGATATCACACTTGGCGAAGAAAAAAAAAAATAGCAAAAATATTTCTCATTCAGATGTGTGTAACAATGTGTGACAAAATAGGCTATTTAGTAAGTTTGTGCTTATCAAGATGGATGTGGATGAATTTGAAGATCTATAGTCTCTCTCTATAATCACTCCAATAAAGTGTTTAGAAAATCATATTTTAGTAATATTTTTGTTATGACAATTGACAAAATGAATCAAAACTGAAGAATGTAGATATTTACAAGGCAATAGTTATTTAATTTCAAAAACATTTTCTAGGGTATTACTGCATAACACTGACCCTGTGAAAGGTGACATGGTCATTAGTCCCCTTGGACTACACTGGGGAAAAAAAGAATGCCTTAGTGATTATTTATCTGTTGCAACTTTTGGAGGATTAATATTATGATGAACTGGTAAAAAAAAAAAATTGATGCCACAGGGAGTTTCTTGTATTATGCCATGGGAATGTCATCATAAAAAGCTCATTAAATCAGGTGTTTGCACAGTGTAGTGGATTTTTTGCATATAGATTTTTATTGCTTATGTCACACTTTTACATAATGATATTAATAGAACCTATCTGCATTCATTTCATCTGAGCTGGTGTAACTCAAGGTGAAATTTGGCTACACAGGACTGCCTGACGTGGGAATTACTTCATTTTATAATAGTAGGTATTAAAAGCAGACTTGATCCCATTGCATTCTTTCTAATGCAATCTACTTCTACAGTCATTCTACCCACGAGACACCTTGTCTTCTGCATTTCTAACTATCTTACATAATATAACAATGTCCTTCCTTCTTTTCTCAGAACATTCATATTGAATGTTATGATGAAACCAGAACTTTTAAAAGCAGAGAACTGCACCTCAATAACAACGACAAGGAGGCTTATATGTATCCTAGCTGGATCCATAGGTTGAGAAAAACATAAGAAAGAGACTGATCACGGTTTATAAGCATGCTCATGGCCAGCAAATGTCTGATATCAGAGCTGATGGAGCAAGGATTTGAACATGTTCCAGATGGAAATTGTAACCACTGAAATATTGGCTATTCAGAAAGCAAGCACAGAGCTCCTATTCTCACTATGGTTTTGATCAATAATTTCCTGTAAAAATTCCTTCTGTAAGATAGTTAGCATTTTGTATGAAAATTTCCTGATTGGTACAAGTACATAGCTGATGATATAGGGGATGTTCTCAGTTCCAAATGTAGTAGCTATTGCATTGTTTTCCTACTACACTATTATTATTACTATTATTGTGCCTACTTAAATATTATTTTAATCAGTCTATGTTGATTGGAACATTAACTCTCAGTTTAGCTTTACAGTGAAAAGAAGAGAAAATATAATAGCTTCTTTAACATATTGATTTACAGTGGAAAAAATAATTGTTATGCATGTTTAATGGAATAAGGATATGCAGTAGGCACTGTACATGTATACCCAAAAGCTGGTTTTAAAAATTCTATTCATAATAAGAACAGCTGTTCCAAGAAAATGGAGACATTTTTATGGGGGATACAATAATATGAGCTGAAACTATGGTTTTATTGAAACTACAACCAAACATGTCTAAGATGTAAAATAAAAGGAAACAGAAAAAAAAAAAGACAAAAAAAATAAGGATATTGCAGGGATAAGTTTACAGGCATCCACTTTCTATCACAATCTGTTGTTAAAGAATTGTAATTCAGCAGGAAGTAATCAACTGAGAATTCCTCCAGAAGAGAGTGGCTCCTATTGATCTATCGGTCACAGTAGAAGAAGCTGTGTGTAGAAGAGCACTGCTACAGTATACAAATTTTCATCTGGTCTGGGATCTATTCACAGATATTGCTGAAACAGATCTAAAATAAATACATTCATAGGTAAGAATAAAACTGCAGGGTGAATTGTGCATGTCAAACTGGCTGGCCATGGCTCAGATGGGAGTACTCTCCACTGGGTTAAAAACTGGCTGAAGGGCCAGTTTTTAGTGGTGGTAAATGGAGTTAAATCTAGTTGGCTGCCAGTCACGTGTGGTGTCCCACAAGGCTCGGTACTGGGGCCAGTTCTCTTCAACATCTTTATCAATGATCTGGACAAGGGGATCGAGTGCAACCCTCAGTAAGATCGCAGATCACACCAGGTTGGGTGGGAGTGTTGACCTGCTGGAGAGTAAAAAGGCTTTGCAGGGGGATCTGGACAGGCTGGATCAATGGGCTGAGACCAA
>BJBW01022232.1:0-17291 GCA_004320125.1 Scolopax mira
TTGGCACCTTTGCCTTGGAGCCGCCGCTGCATCAGACGCAGACCCCCAGCGTGGCCTGGCACAGCCTCGGTGTACGAGCCCTGCCCTGGCACTGCCATCCTGGCTCCCGGCACCCACGGACCCCTCCAGCGAGTGACACCAGCACCACCCCCGTGGGAGTGTCAGCCCTGCAGGTCCCCAGACCCCGCTCCGGGAGAGCGCGGAGACGCAGCCCGGCCTTAAGCACAGGGATGGATCCATCCTCTCCCGTTCCAGCCCTCGCTGCAGCTCCCTGCCTCCTGGAGCGTCTGCTTGGAGCAAACCCTACCTCTGGGCATCTTGCTGAGGGGCTGCAGCACCCTCGGCCGTGTCGGATGGAGACCCGTGGGTGCCGGCGGGTGCTGGTGTGCTCTGCCCTGCTGTGCCCATCGCTGGAGCAGCCCGGAGGAGGTGACGGAGCAGCCACAGGAGCAGCTGAGCTGGTCTCTGGGTACCGAGCAGTGTGTGTCTTCTCTGGGGATGGATGGGGGGTGGATGTGGTGTGTCCCCCCCGGCCGGGTCAGTGTTTCTCTGCCGAGCTCTCGCTGTCACTGTCTCCCTCCCAGGCTGTTCTGCTCCCTGGGGCTCTGCAGCCAGGGACGGGGAGGTACAATCCAGCCAGGGATTAAGGACGTTAAAAACAGGTGTTTTGCTTTTTTTTTTTTTAAATCATGAAATGATTTTTTTTTCCTTTTCATATTTCCTCATTCAGTTTTGTTCCTGTTTTCTCTAGCTAGTGTCTCTGTTTGTCGTAGGCTCTCCCGACTCCTCTGATTTAGCACTGATTACAAGTTTTAATTTTTCCACGGTTAAGATAAATAAACAGAAAGCCTCACTGAATCTCTATTTATCTTGTAGCTTTCATTCAATTGCACTTAAAACCTGTTGCAGCTCCGTAGCAGAGGTTCAGGGTTTGATTTGCTGTTGCAGACAAAAGCACTCCCTTGTTCTGAAGGCTGTTTCCCAAGAGGTGTGTGTCTCCACCCCCCCTGTGGTGGGGACAGCTCTGGGTCCCTTCCGTGGTGGGGACAGCTCTGGGTCCCTTGGCTTCCTTGGGCCATGGCTCAGACCATCGCCTTGTTCTTGGGCGCCGTGACCCCGAGGCGTGGGTGGCAGCCATTGGAATTGGTGTTTGTTGGAAAGCCAGAGCACCACTCCAGGGGGGATTTCACCCAAAAACATTCACGTAGAATCTATTTCTTTAGAGTGTTTTCACATCTCGTAGCCGTATTGTCTCAGTGGCCAGGAGGAGAGGATGGGAGAAGCCCTGTGAATTTGGGGTGTAACCAGCTCAGTTGGTAGCCCCCCATTCCCAGCCAAGCAAATCTGCCCCGAGAAGGGTCTGGGCTTCTCCTGAGCTTTGATTGAGTCAGATCCTTCTTTCTGGGCCTGGTTGGGAGGAGAAGATGGGTCTGATGTGGGTGCTCTCCCTTTCTCTCCCCTCCTGGGCTCCGGGCACCGATGGGGATGGCTGTGGCTGGTGCAGATGATGCTGCAGATGCTGCGTGGCTGCTGTGCCAGGCTCTCAGCTGTGCCAGGCTCTCCCTGGGGACATGCCGGGCTCTCCCTCATGCCACACCAAGTGCCCACTTTGCTGTTTGCTGCACACGGGTGTCCCTGCGGGGCCGGTGCTGCCTTTGATGGTGCCCGGTGCTGGATCCCACACTCGGGGGATGGGATGGGATGAGGTGGGATGGGATGGGATGGGATGGGATGATGGGAGGGGATGCGAGGGCTCCACAGGGACAGCCGGGTGCCAGCAGCAAAGCCAAACCCAAGGGGGTGAAACAGCAAAACAGCGGCTGCAATTCCGGGACAAAACCCAGCTCTTGGTTTCTGTCTTGCTTCAAACAGACGAGTGGAAGCTTTCGCTTTCTCCCTCAATCAGCACTTAGACCTTCCGATAGACCTTCTTGAAATTAAAAAAAAATATTAAAAAAAAAAAAGAAAAAAAAGAAGAATAATGAAAAAAAAAAAAGGCTTCTTTTCCACTTCATGTGAAGCCTTTCGGAAAGCACTTGCACGACGAGGTGAACGTGTGTGACTCTTAAGCATCAAAGCACTGGATTGTGAGCCCCCCCCCACCTCCCCCTTCCCCCTCAGCCGATTTCAATCTACTGACTTACATGGGATTTTTACGTGCTGTACTGTGTGTGTGTGTGTGTGGCGGGGGCCGGGGGGGAGCGTCAGGGGGTCGGGTCCTGCCCGTGCGAAGGGGGCCGGGGGCGACGCAGCCCCCCCACACGTCAGTGCTGGTGAGGAGAGGGCAAACCCCCCCCCTGCTCCCGGGCGACGGTCAGTAGTGTTCTCACAAAGCCATGAAACTCCTTCTCTGTAGTGTTGAGTGATACTGTGATTAAAATGTTATTGAATGATTCCAAGATTTTATTTTGGGGTGGTTTGTTATTTTTATTTTGTATTTTTTTTCTCTCTTTCTTCTGTCATTAATTCTTATTACCACTTTGGAAAAAAAAAAAAAAAAAAGAATGAAAAAGAAAAAAAAGGCAGCTTTGATTTCCAAATGTGCAATTCACATGTGAACAAAGTAATTCTGAAAGTAATTCTCAGTGTATTTTACATTCTCGTTGCTCTCTTCAAAGCAAGAGATATTTCGCCCTGATGTCATTTCCAGCCTGCAGAAGATGTAATTTAAAACATATATATATTGTGCTTGCGAGAATCATAAATCTGTGCATCCCGTGTCATTCCTTTTCCCATTGTTACAATACAGATATGATTTAGGTTTGGTTTTGTTTGTTTTTTTCTTTAGAACTGTATAGTGTTTTTTTAAAATCAATTGTAAATGTCTGGTTTTCATATAATGTTTAAAAAACATTGAGAAAGAGGATGGTGCTTGTTCCATATCATTCTTGATTGTATATTGCTTCTGTTATGTTTATAAGTAAACTGTGCATGACTTGTGTTTAGCAGTCATTATGGTGTCTGTTTGTGAAATTTTTATTAAAAAGAAAAAAATTCCGTAGATGCACTTATTGTATATGTGATTAGAGTTTGCGTCCGAGGCTAGAAGCCTTGAACTGCCAAGGAAGAAAAGAAAAAAAAAAAAGTGTTGGCAGTTATTAATTAATATGAAATCGCTTTGTTGGGAGCATAATGAAATAAAAGATATGAAGTGTAGAAAATAATTAAAAAAGCGATTTTACAGATTTCATTTTGATGCTTGTGATAAAAGACAAATGTACTTGTGTAGAGAAATTCCTTTAAAATAATGAATAGAAAAAGCTGATTTTGAGGTTAATGCTGTAGAATAGGAATGTATACCAAATGTAATCTTTCCAATGCTACAATGAATTTATACATGAGATTGATATGCAATAAACCTGTGTGCTTTTATAAGCAATGGTCCTGTGAGCTTTTTTTCCTTGGAAGCAGGATGGAGACACGGCCTCGTGCACAGTGAGGGGGGGGTTGGGTGGCCCTTGGCCACTCACTGAATTCTAAAGGCGCAGGATGGACAGGGAAGCCCAGGAACTAATGAGGGATGTCACGGAAATGGGAACTTTTGGGGTGTTTTTGGGGGTGTCTGGCAGGAAGAAGCAGTCTGATGGAGAATTTGACTTCAGAATTTTTCTAGTCTGCAAAAATAACAACTTCTGTTCCTCCTCTTCCTGAGCAGCAGAGGCTGCTGCTGGTGACACAGAGCATCCTCCCTGAGAGCCACCGGTGGCCCCAAGCGCTTCACCCCCTCCCATGCCAGTGTCATCTTTGATTTTTCTCTGCTGAGGGGCTCATTTCCAGGGCAGGGAGGGGGAGAATCAAGCAGCCCTGGTAGGGGAGGTGGTCACATTATCCTGAGCCCTGCAGGAGATGTCCACCTGCCTGGTGCCCAGAGCTGGCAGGGCATTTCCCTGCTGATTGGCCTGGCAGAACGCTAAGGAGCCCTCACCACCGCTGCCCTGACTCTGCTGTCTGGGAGTTCATGTGCTTGGTTTGTAATTCTTCAGAAGAGCTTCAAAAAATTAAATGATGGACACCCCCAAACTCCAGGTCGTGCTCCCGAGCTGCGTGTCCCGCTGAAGGGACACCTTGTCCTCGGTGGGAAGTTTGCACGGGGAAGGGTGAGAACATTCTGGGGTGAGGCCAGAGAGTTAGTGAGCTCCCTGAAAGCGTCAAGAATATTCCCTTTCGCAAGCCCGAGCCCAGAGTTAGAGAACCATCCAGTGATAGCGGTCAGACGTTTCAGCGGGGGCCCTGGGAGCAAAAATGACTTGAAAGCAGGGTCTTTGAACTAACAACACGCATTACAAAACTGATGAATGGTCGCCGCTTCAAAAAGTCATTCATCGTGATCAAATGATGGTATCCTGCATCCAGCATAATGGCCCTTCCCTGGAGTTTGCCGTGGAAGGGTTTCAGTCTGAGCTGAACTCATGAGTAGAAACCCTCTGCCCCTGTGATGGCTGGCAACCTTTCTCCTTATTAGCCCCGGAGGGGAAGGCAAAAAAATAAAAATCCATGGGATAAGAAAGCTCTGATAATAGAGCGATTGTCAGGCAGGCCTTAGAGAGAGGAGAACAGAGTCTTTTAAAAGACTATTGCTGACAAGTGGACTTTGTCATCCAGAAAGCACTTGAGATGCACCATAAACCAGCGAGGAAAAAGGCTCCATTTTCAGGGGAGGGGGTGGAATCAGGGCGGGGGGACAAAAGAGAAGGTCAAGGAGAAATCTGTTCCCAGTAACTACACAGAGCACTGTTGAGCCTGGCCTTACTGGGCAGCAGAGTCACTGGGCGGCTCTCAACGGCCTGGCCCTTGGGTCTGCTTTCTCCCAGTGGCTCCAGCTCCCGGCAGAGACTGGTACCAGCATCCCACACTGGTGTTTCCTGCCCCTGGAGGGACAGCCTGGGGTTGCGTTGAACCATTGAAGCCGTGAAGGGCTACAGCCCTACAACCATCCTTACACTGGCCCGTGGTAGGAGACAGTCCCCGGCCAACTGTGGCTGTGGCTGCTCGGACCCTGAGGACAGTCGGGGGAGCAGCAGTTTGTCATTAACATGATGGGGAGGGGGGGGAGAGATGGTGCCAAATAATCCTGTAGCCTTCAGTGACCTCGGTGAGGTGTTCTGGGGAATGGCTGATCCTGGGAGAGTCCAGGGGGAAGGAGAGCAGTAGAATCATAGAATGATTTGGGTTGGAAGGGACCTTGAAAGGCAACGCATCCATCCAACTGCCTGCCCCGGGCAGGGACATCTTCAGCCAGAGCCAGTTCTCAGAGCCCCGTCCAACCGGGGCTGGAAGGTTCCCAGGGATGGGGCACAGCAGATGGAATCCTTAGGGCTGGAAGAGACCTTTAATCTCATCAAGTACAAACATTAACCCTGCGCTGCCAAGTTACCACTAAACCATGTCCCCCAGCACCACCCCTTTTAAACACCCCCGGGGGTGGCATCTCCCGGGGTGTGCGAGGACCCTGCGAGCACCTTCTTGAAGCAATGTCATGAAAAAGATATTATTTTTTTTTTTTTAGTTAATTCTAGATAGTTCCTGTTCACCAGAGACGGACCCGGGGTGCAGATGGGGAGCAGAGCTCTCCTCCCGCCCCGAGATGCGGGGGGGGTACCGACTGCCGGTACCTGCAGCCCCGGAAGCCCTCCCCGGGCCCGGGCTCCGCCGCCTTCCGCCCCCCCGGGATGCCGGGCCGGGTGGGGGGGTTTTCCCGTCCTGTTCCGGTCCCTCCCCGGGGCGGCTCCGCGCCCGCCCCCGCCGCGGCCCGTCCTGCCCCGTCGCCGCGCCGGGCTCCGGGGGCGCGGGTGTACGCGGGCGTCGGGGGGTGCCCGGGAAGGGACCGGGACCCGGGGCGAGCGGCTGCCGGGCGTCCTCCGGGGGTGGGGGGGGGGGGAGCGGGCGGTAGAGCCCCGAGCAGGGCCCGGCCCCCCCGCCCCGTCGGGCCCCGGGAGGAGGAGGCGGGTCCCGGCGGCGGGAAGAGCCGCTTCCGCGCAGGCGGGGCGGGAGGCGCGGGTGAGTAGCCGGAGGGTCGGTCCTCTCGTTGTCCCGGCTTCTGGGGTCTCCCCGGGGGGTCCCGGTGCCGCGGTGGGTGCGGGGGTCCCCCCATCCCGCACGTGGTGAGGAGCGCTGGAGGGAGCGCGCTGCTGATCGCCCGCCCCGGTGGGGCTGCGGGGCCAGAAGGAGGTGAGGAGGATTAACCCCGAACTGGAGGAGCTGGAGGGACTGGGGCAGGTGATTTCGCAGGCGGTGCGGGGCCGAGGAAGGTGAAGGCGGGCCCTGGTGGCGCCCCTTGTCCCCAGAGGGGATTAAGGGGGGACAGGGAGGTGCAGCAGAGGAGAAGTGGGGCTCGGTGGGGTACGAGCCCGGCTGGTGCCTGCTCCATGGCCTGGGGGCTTCCCAGCGCCGTGTCCTGCGCCGCTTTGCCCGTAGCCAAATGTGGGCTTCAGTAGCCACCAGCCTGACCCCGGCACACAGGGGACCCCAAGGGAGGTGTGGGGTGATGAGAGCATCGTGAGTGGGTCCCTGCCGGTGTAGAGCACCCGGGGAGAGCCGTGCTGGGCCCTGCACACCCCGAGTGTGTGGGGGGTACACTGCCACCGCCGAGGATAAATGCCCTCTGTCCTACTGGGAGAATCCATTCCATCTGTCCGTCTGTCTGTCTGACAGAGCTTTCTGGCTCCCTGTGCCGCCACCATGTCTCGGAGCCCCTCCGGCAGCTCCGTGGATGACGAGCCCTTTTTCCTGGAGTACCGATGCCACCCGGTGCAGCCGGAGCCCCCCAGCCCGACCTCCCCCCGCAGGAAGCACAGCTCCCCCGCGGCGCCCGATGCCACCTCGCTCTCAGCGATGGGCTCTCCCACCTCGGCTGAGCCGCGCCGCATCGTCCTCAGCACCGACAGCCCGGCCGCGCTGAAGATGGGGACCCAGCAGCTGATCCCCAAAAGCTTGGCCGTCTCCACCAAGACCAAGAACAACCCCCCCCGGCACCAGAGCATCGGGGCGGCCGGGTCCAGCCAGGAGCCCCCGGGCCCTGACCCAAAGCGGGCGTCCGTCCCCAGCATCACCCTGGAGGAGGAGGAGGAGGAGGAGGTGGAGGAGGATGGAGGGGGGTTCCTCAAGCGCAACCTGAGGAACATGTCCTACCGCGCGGCCATGAAGAGCCTGAGCACGGAGCCAGCAAACGCCGTCCCGTCCCCGAAACCCATGTGGGAGGAGGGCAGTGCCCGGTGTGACCGCAGCCCCGGCAGGAGCAAGGTGGGTTTGGCACCCACCGTCACCCGACCGTGGGTTGAGTGGGGATCAAACCCCCGTTTTTCCTGGTGGTGGGGAGGGGGGGGTGGGTCTGCAGAGCCTTTTTCCTGCAACTCCTGCCCGTCACAGAGCTGAGCAAGGGGCTTGGTGACGTGGAGCTGGCAGGGCTTGGTGACGTGGGTTGTGCCTTGGGAAGCCCGTGTGTCACCGGCAGGTCTCCGGGGAGCCCGGAAAGAGCTGACATAGCTTTGGTGGGGAGTGAAACTGGCTGCCCCGGGGTTCCTGCTGGCTCCTGGCGGGCGGCCGTGGGCATGTTTGCAGGGAGGGTTGGCCGGGGGTTGTGGCTCCAGGGTGGCGGTTGGTTGTGCACAAACATGGGTGAAGCAGGTCTGGGGAAACAGGAGGCTCCGGCGCGGGCAAAGTCCAGGTGTGAGACGGGGAGATGTGAAAGGCAGCGGCGGCGTAACGGCAGGATGGTTCAGATGGTGACCCCGATAGCGCGAGGAGAGGGCTGAGTCACCTCGGGACGGCAAACAAGGGCTCAGGCAAAAATTAAGGGGAAGGAACAGGGTGGTACACGCTGCCCGGCCACGCAGGTAACTTCTCCTCCTCCTTCCCGGAGGAGCTGAAAGCTGTATTTCTGGCCGCAGAAACCTAGTCCCTGCAGCACGTTCTCCTCTTCCTCCTGCAGAGAACCTTCGGGCGGAGGCGGGTGCAGAAACGTGGTGGCTCGTTCAAGGACCGTGAGTGCTGTTTCCGAGAGCTGGGGTGTCCCCTCTGCTCGCAGGGCACCCAGCGCTTCCCAGCCAAGTGAATCCCTCAGAGTCCCTCCACAGAATCACACGGGGTTGGAAGGGACCTTTGGAGATCATCTCCTCCAACCCCCTGCCANNCTCCCTGGGCAGCCTCTGCCAGGGCTCTGCCACCCTTACAGCAAAGAAGTTCCTCCTCATTTTTAGGTGGAACTTCTTATATTCACGTTTGTGCCCATTTCCTCTTGTTCTGTCCCTGGGGACCACTGAAAAAAGACCTGCCCCATCCCTTTGATCCCCATCTGACACCCTCCCTTTAAGTATTTATAGGCTTTGATCAGATCCCCCCTCAGCCTTCTCTTCTCCAAACTAAAAACCCCCAAGTCCCTCAGCCTCTCCTCGTAAGGGAGATGCTCCAGGCCCCTCACTGCCTTTGTAGCCTCTGCTGTCCCTTCTTCAGCAGTTCCCTGTCCTTCTGGAATTGGGGGGCCCAAAACTGGTCCCAGTGCTCCAGATGGGGCCTCCCCAGGGCAGAGGAGAGGGGGGGGAATGACCTCTCTTGACCAGCTGGTCCCACTCTTCCTGATACCCCTCCAGGATGCCATTTGCCTTCTTGGCTACCAGGGCCCATTGCTGGCTCTTGGTTATCCTGTTGTCCACCAGGACTCCCATGTCTTTCTCAGAGCTTCTCTCCAGCAGGTCACCCCCAACCTGTGCTGGTGCAGGGGGTTATTTCTCCCTGGGTGCTGGTCTTTATTGAAGTTCACCAGGTCTTGCTGCTTCCCCCTGACCTGGGGACATGCTTTTGCCTTGTTTCCCCCGCAGCTGATGGGGAGCATGCCAGCCCTGCCTTCCCACTCCCCGGGGCGGGATGAAGCTGTCAGGCAGCTGCAGTGTTCCCAGCTTTGCTTGCCCCCGGGGCAAACACGGGAGAGCTGCGGGAAGCCCTCAGGAGCTGCTGGTGCTGTGCAAAAAGTCCGACCTTGGTGGGGAGGTGCTGGCCTGGGCTGGCTAGTGCCATGGCAGGGCTCCTGGCCAACAGGGCGAGGCGGTGGGGAGGGAATCCTTGGGCCACAGCTGGGAGAAGGCTTCGCTGAACCTCCTGCCTTTGCCTCCGCAGAGCCCCGGCTGTACCAGGAGATCCGTGAGAGAGGTCTGAACTCCGTCAGCCACGAGTCGGATGAGGATTTGCTGGAGGAACCCATCCCAGAGGAGCCGTCCCCGCCGGGCGCCGCTATCGTGGTGCAGAGCTACCGCCCGGCGCAGGTGACCTGGAGCCAGCTCCCGGAGGTAGGGGCAGCACCCCGGCCCCGAGGGTCCGAACGGCCCCCCTTGTCCTGGCCACGGGCTGCTCCGGTGCTCGCGGTGTGTTGCGGCCACAGCTGAGTGTGTTTTAAAGCTGCCTGAGCTGCCAAACAAGCCGTGAGTGGGTGGTTCTGCAGCCCTGGCCTTTGCGATGGGATCTTCTGGGGTTGTCCGGCCCCGGCGGGGACACGCAGGGGCCTGTCCAGGCTGGTCGGGTGCCGGTGGAGCTGCTGTGGTAGCGCACACCCACGGGTGGGGGAAAGGCAGATGCTCCTGCCGTGGGCACCTGGGCTTTGCCTGCTGGCCCTGGGGGAGAGTGGTCTCCTCCTGCGGGGTGGCATCAGCCAACTGCTGTGGGCGATGGTGGGGCAGTGGGAGATGATGCTGCTGCGGTGGGAGATGATGCTGCTGCGGTGGGAGATGATGGTGTGGTGGGAGATGATGCTATGGTGGGAAGGGCTGCAGTGGGAGATGATGGTGTGGTGGGAAGGGGTGCGGTGGGAGATGCTGCTGCAGGAGGTGGTGCTGCGGTGGGATCTGGTGGGCCGTGCGGGGCTGGACCGCACTAGAGGGCGTTCAAGGACCGTCGGTTGGGGTGAAGGCAGCAGCTGATGTGGCCTCTCGCCCGCAGGTGGTGGACTCAGGCATCCTGCAGAAGATCTCGCCCGAGGAACGCAAGCGGCAGGAGGTGAGAGCAGCCTTTGGGGTTCCCAGGAGTGCAGTGGGGGCACGCGGGGCTGGGGCTGGGACCTCTCACACAGGGGATTGCTCAGAGCAGGGCTCTGGCTTTGATGCTGCTGCTTCCAGCAGCTCTGGGACTGGGCGGTACTGGGAGGGCTCACCCGCTCATCGGTGAGGCAACTGCTTCGGATGCTGGTGGGAAATATCCACTGGAAGGGAAAACATCTTAGAGCTTATGAACAGCTTATGAGTGTCTGAGTGTAGTAAAACACGCTGAAGTTATTGGTGTAGGCCAGGCAATGTGTGAGATGATCCAGGGAATGCCATACTCTTGGAGAAAAGACACTTCCAGTGGCTTCATGCCGATCGAATGTAAATAAGATACAGCAAGTTTTAATTCCCTGCCTTGGTTAGTCCGTCTGTGCTGGTACATCTTCACTGCCCTGCTTTGCTTTTTTTATTTTCAGGCGATGTTTGAGATCATCACTTCTGAGTACTCCTACATGCACAGCCTGAGCGTCCTGGTGGGCCACTTCATGAAGTCAGAGGAGCTGAAGGGGACCATGACTCAGATGGAGCACCACCACCTCTTCTCCAACATCAACGACGTCCTGATGGTCAGCACCAGGCAAGTGGGGGGGCTGTTGGTGTGGGGTGGGGACTCTGGAGCTCCATTTATTTGCCGTGTTAAAACAGCCATCCCTTGGATTTGTTGAAGAGACATCCCACCTACTGCCCTTCTTCCTAGTGCCAAGTCCATGCTCCCCTGCAGTGCCTTCCTGCTGTTCTGTGCTCAGGGCCATCTCAGGGAGATGGTCTGTTACCCTGACACCCACTGTCTTTAATGGGTTATAATGGTGGTGCTCAGTGGTGCTCAGTCATGCAGCTGCTATCAGGCACCGAGAGCTGGCCGGGCCCTTCTCCCCGTGCTCAGGACACTCATCTTTGCCTGGAAACTCCTCCTTGGGTGGAGGAGGGAAAGGGAAAAAAAGAACCTGCAATTGCCCTTTCAAAGAGCCAGCGTGAGCGTGGCCTTTGCTCCCTGGGAGGTGGGGAGCAAACGCCTCAGGAGCGGCTGCTCGGCGCGGCCGGGACCCGTGTCCGTGTGGGGGAGAGCAGGAGGAGAGCACTGGGAACTGCTGTGGGGGCGTTGAGGGCTCGTGGCTTCCGCAGCTGGGCAGCAGTGGCCCGGATGGGGCAGAAACAAATATTCCCAGAGAACCCGAGCGGAGGAGGGATCTCGTGCGGGAACGGAGGAAGCGTGTGTGTCTGGGGCTGGGGATGCTCCGGGGCTGCCTTCCCCATCCCCGGGGGCCGACCAGGGTCTTGCCTTCTCTGGGAGAACTGGGGAAAAGTTGCAGCGGGAACATCACTAAGCACACCTCTGTTTGTTTGTGGGGTTTTGTTTGGTTTTTGGGTTTTTTTTTTCCCCTGGCCCTGATGAGTCATGTAGTGAAGGTATTTGAAATTCTCTCTTCAGCTTCTTCGAAGACTTAGAGAAGCGGCACCAGGAAAACCCCCTCATCCCTGACATCAGTGACATAGTGGAAGAACATGCCTCCAACCACTTCAGCCCCTACATCAGCTACTGCTCCAACGAAGTCTACCAGCAGAGGACTCTCCAGACGCTGCTGTGAGTACTGCTCTGCTCCGGCCTTGGGCTTGCAGAGGAGTTGCCCAGATGGGCTCTCTGGGCCACAGGGGTGCCAGCTGGCTGCAGACGGGACCGGGATCTGCCCGTGGCTCCCCCAGCCTCTGGTTGTTTCCTTTTCCCTAAGGAAGGCTGTCTCCTTTCTGAGGAGAGTTTCTCCTAGAGCTCAGTGTGTCTGTGTTGGGTGAAGAGGATGTGATTTGTGTTGTGCAGTAAAGGACGGGGATAAGTTGGGGAAATGCCACCACGTACTGAAGGCAGATGGGTCTTCCCAAGGTCAATAACACACACGTGGTGTGTTAGGGACACAGAATCACCCAGGTTGGAAGGGACCTTTTAAGATCATCTAGTCCAACCAAAGGAAAAAAAAAACAGCAACAAAAACCAAAAAACACACAAACAATTAAAAAAAACCCCACACAAACCACACACCACACCTAAACCAACACCAATCCACTACTAAACCATATTCCTGAGAACCAGTTCAACTCCTCTCTTGAACACCTCCAGGGGTGGTGCCTCGACCCCCTCCCTGGGCAGCCCATTCCAATGCCTGATAACCCTTTCAGGAAAGAAATATTTCCCAATATCTAACCTGAACCTCCCCTGGTGCAATTTGAAGCCATTACCCTTTGTCCTGTCATCTGTGATCTGGGAGAAGAACACGTATAGAAGTTGTTCGGCTCCAGATCATACTGGTGGTACGTGTCAAGTGTGTGTCTGCTGTTGGTACATCTAAGGCTTTACCTGCTTTTTGGTGACCTTGACATCTCTTGATGCTTTTCCCGTCACCCACAAACGGATCAGTCCCTTCCCACCCCAGGTCAGAGCTCAGGCTGCCCTCTCTGCTCTGCATTGCTGCTGCATGGAAGGCTGCTGGAAAAATCCTGGTAGCTGAAGAACAGAGTTAATGGAGCTTTCTTGTCCTGTTCCAGAACCACAAACCCCTTATTTAAAGAGACCTTGAAACAAATTGAAAGGAAACCAGAGTGTGGAGGCCTGCCAATGATATCATTTCTCATTCTCCCAATGCAGAGGGTAACGCGGCTTCCCCTGCTGTTAGATGTAAGTAAGTCACCCCGTGGCATTGCTTGGCACCTCTGGAGAGGTGACAGGGTCACACCCTTCTCTGGTTTGCTGAGCCCGGGGCCAGCCTTTTGCTTGGCCTTCCATCCTCCTGGGAGCCGAGGCTGGGATGTCTCCAGCCTCTCTCCAGGATTTATGTAGATCCAGAGGGACCTGCTTCTTGTGGGTGTCAGACGTGAATAACATGTGACACCTCAACACCCTCCACCTGGGTGACATGAGGTCCCTCTGTGCCCCCTGCTGCATCTGGGTACCCAGAGAGGGGTGGCGGGAGCCTCCTGTGTGATTAATGGTCGGGTGGCCCAGGAAGGGAGAGCGGCTTTTGCACAACCTTCACTGGAAGCTGGGACCATGAAGAGCAAAGCGGCTGGATGTGGGGTCTCCAGTAACTGCTCCCCGTCTCTAACGGGCTGCAGGAGATGGGACCAGGGGAATGCCCAGCACAGGGGTGGTGCTCAGGCACGAATCTGATGGTAAAGCCCCAGCAGAGACCAGATTCACAGCTAAACCTTGCTTTGTGCCCGTCCTGCTGCCAGGCTGACGGCTGGGGACAACTGAAGCTGTGTCACGTCCTGGGGAGCAGTTGGTGCTCAGGTCTCTCTCTTGCAATGTCACTAAAGCATCTTGTCTTGACGTTCTAGACTGTCTGTCAAAAAACAAAAGCATGCACTGCAGCGTACGGAGCTGCCACCAGAGCTCTGAAAGCCATCAGCAAGGTGAGGCCCGGTGCCAGCTCCCCACCTTTCCTCCTTCCAGCCCACCGCTCCCTCACTCCGGTGACGTTCTGGCCTCTCCTTTTTCCTCCCTACGGGGGTTCACTCGGGATTTCTCTGCTCCAGGTAGCTGCTGGATCCACACGTCTTACCCCTGGCTCACCTTTGCCACCTCATCTTGATTTCTCTTTTTTCTTGACATCTTTCTTCTTTCCTCTTTGGCCCATCTTTTGTCCTTCCTTTCAGTGAGTGAGTGATGGCCCTTCTCAGAACCTCCCTCGACACTTACTTGCCATTGCTTTTTGGAGATTTAGGCAGAGAGCAGTAAAGAAAGCAAAGAGCAAAGCGTAGGGGACTGAAGGAGCAGTGGGAGCGGTGGCAGTCGTGCTCCTGTCTCTCATCTCCATCTGCTTTCCCATCTGGTGGTCACTCACATGAGGTGATGCACCACAGAGATTATGGCCACCAAACTGGTGGTGGTGGCTCTTCCTTTTGTCCCCCTAAAGCCTGTCTCTGTCCTGCTCGCTCATCCATTGGGGGAACAAAATGCATGATTCCCCCCAGTTGGGCCCCACTGGACCACCCTTCCCGGGCTGATGGGAAGTCTGGTGGTGGCATCTTCTCTAAAGAGCCCTCGTGAAGGAACAGGGTGCCACACGGCTGCCCAGTCAATGTGGCATTGCCTCTCCTGCCAGTGGAAGGCTTCTGCCCTCCCCTCCACCTGCCCGAGTGTTCAACCTCCTGTCTTAATTCTGATTAATTCTTCCTCTTCATATTGCTCCTCGGGGAAGCTTGCTCTTGGTGTGGTTTGGACCCTCTCCAGGCAGAGGAAATGAGGAGTCTCTCTCCTGGAGATCTCTGGTAGCAGGAGAACCTCCAGCTGCCTTTCCCCAAACCCTGTGCCATTTCTGCTGTTGAGAGAAGCACTGAGAGGGCTCAGCCTCCTGCCATTCCCAGCTTCCCTTGGGGTTCTTCTTTTTCCAGCTGGTTAAGAGCTGCAACGAAGGAGCTCGCAGCATGGAGAGGACGGAGCAGATGTACACCCTGCAGAAACAGCTGGACTTTGGAAAGAAGAAGGTGAGGTCTTGGGGAAGTGGCTGGGGAAAACATTCTGGGGTGTGCAGTGAGAGTGGTCCATCCCGGGCATGTCAATCCTTCCATCGCTGCTGCCAGGACCAGCATCACCCCCCCGTGCCCCAGGAGACCAGTTTTTCCTGCTGTTCTGTCTTAACTATGAGTTTCTGGGCACTCGCCCTGCCAGCTTGGAGGGTTCAGCAGAGTGGTCCTGGGTAATCCACGCTCCCTCACAAACCCTTCGTGTTCTCCTCTACCTCATGCATTCTCCTCCACCTCCTGCAGACGGTGGTGAGAGCTGGACTTGCCCCTGGCAGGAGGAGGTTTTTCCTGGTGGATCAGTGGGCACCGATCTCTGCCCGCCCCCGGGAAAAGGTGTTTAAGAGCGTGTGATGTGTCCATCCCAACGCACCCCAGGGTCCACTGCAAGTCCAAAGAGAGGTTGTGAACTTGATTTTGCCTGTGAGACAGAGAGTGAGCCAGGCTTTCTCGGGATCCGTTGCAGCCTTTCCCTCTGGTTTCTGCCTCCCGTTGGCTGCTGAAGCGGGGGGAGCTCTACCTGCTGCTGTCGGAAGAGGCCGGCATCTTCCGCCGAGGCGCCGGCCGGCTCTGCTACCTCTTCTTGTTCAATGATGTCCTGATCATCACCAAGAAGAAGAGGTAAGGCTGGGAGGGGGGGGAGCATCCCTTCCTTTCCCTGCATTACAGCAAGGGGGATTAAAATCTCAATTTCCCAAGCAGCGCGTAATCTAAGCAAGTCTTGAGATTCTCCTTTTTTTGACCATTATTGAGGTGTCCCTTGTCAGCCAGAAGGGAAGCGCCCAGCTCCGCAGCACTTGACCCACCTTTGTGGGTGGTCAACAAGTCCATAGAGTCATGTCCTAGCCCTGGGCATCAGCCCATGTCCTCACCCTGATGGTCACCTCGGTGATAGCCACTGAACTTCACCCCCCGGGGCTCTGAGCTGGTGGTGGGTGGGAGCTTGGTCCCTGCCAGTGACATCCCTCCTGCGGCTGCCCGTGGCTGAGGTGCTGGTCCCATGTTTGCCGCAGTGAGGAGAGCTACACCGTCATGAACTACGCCACGCTGGACCAGATCACGGTGGAGAAGATGGAGAACACTGACCCGCCTTCCCCCCCTCCCAGCAAGACGGGGAGCGGTGGCCCATCCCGCGGGTACCTGCTGCGGGTGGTGATGGAGAGGGACAGTGAGGGCCGGCGGGAGGAGGTCGTGCTGTCGGCAGAGACGCAGTGAGTGACCCCGGGGATGTCACAGGGTACACCTTCTTGCTTGTGGGACAAAGTGAGGTCCTGGAAATTCCCCCCCGAGGCTTCTACAAAGCCCCTTTCCCTCCCTTCTTCTTTTCCTACTTGCACGGGATGTTTCCTCCTTTTATATTCCCCATATAGAATTATAGAATTGTCCAGGTTGGAAGGGACCTTTAAAGATCATCTAGTCCAACCATCAACCTAATCCTGACAAAAATCACTAAACCATATTCCTAAGGACTACCTCAACCCATCTTTTGAACACCCCCAGGGATGGTGCCTCAACCCCTTCCCTAGGCAGCCCATTCCAAGGCCCGATAACCCTCTCTGTGAAAAAATGTTTCCTAATTTCCAATCTAAACCTCCCCTGGCGCAACTTGAGGCCGTTGCCCCTTGTCCTATCTCCTGTGACTTGGAAATACAATATAATTCCCATATAATGCTTTTCCTGGTGCCAGTTAAGCAAAGTGGCTGGGCGATGTGCGTATCACACTTGGGATCTGGCTTTGTGTTGAATGACCAGATGCTTGTCCAGTCTGACTTCCCTTGAAAGCCTTCATCCTGCTGGGAATTTCCCAGCTACTGCTGGCAACATGGATGCTGTCTCTAAGGTTTCCTCTGTAACATGGGCTTTCCTCTCTGCCAGGAGTGACCGGGCCCGGTGGATCGTGGCGCTGATGCACCGAGAAAAGGAAAAGCCTGACACCACCCCTAAAGGAGGTACCGGGATGCTGGAGGTCAGGGGGTGGGCGGTTGCACTGGAGCCTGAGCGTTTCCAGGCACAGGTTTTTACCCTGTTCTTACCCGCTCCTGCTGGAGAAGGGGCTGAGGGTGTGTGTCCAGGGTACCATGTGATGGAGAGGAGAATGCAGCTCATTAGGAGTTGCCTCCTGTTAAGTTATCGGTCACAATAAACCTTCAAGAGGTTCCCTAGGAGGCACAGTGAAAATTCCAGGAATGCCTCCAGCTGTAAGAAGAGATTCAGCTTCCCCTCCCCATGTGCTTGGAGGGGGCAGCAGGAGCCAGGAGGGGAAGGAAGTGGGGTGCCAGGCTGTGGCTGCCAACCCTCCCTGCTCACTCGGTCCCTGCTCTCCTCCCCAGAGCTGAGCCAAGTGGAGATCACCCGTGCCTACATGGCCAAAGAGGCGGACGAGATCTCCCTGCAGCAGGCTGACGTGGTCCTGGTGCTGGGTGGCGAGGATGGTGAGTGTCAGCGAGAGGCTGTGTGCAGGGCTGGAGCCCTCAAGAGAAAAAGGACATGGACCTGATGGAGCGGATCCAGAGGAGGGCCATGAGGATGCTCAGGGGGTTGGAGCCCCTCTACTCCGAGGACAGGTTGAGGGAGCTGGGGTTGTTCAGCCTGGAGAAGAGGAGGCTCTGGGGAGACCTAAGAGTAGCCTTCCAATATCTGAGGGGGCTATAGGAAGGCTGGGGAGAGCCTGTTTCCAAAGGCCTGCAGTGACAGGATGAGGGGCAATGCGTTTAATTAAACTGAAGCAAAGCAGATTTAGATTGGAGATTAGGA
>BJBW01022234.1:3898-17073 GCA_004320125.1 Scolopax mira
AAAAAAAAAAGGAAAAAAAAAAGAAGGAAAGAGGGTGAAGGAGCTGGATCTGGGATGTCTGAGCACATCGTGGAAGTGGGGGAGAGGTGAGGAAACGAAAAATCAAGGATCCTCCTGCAAAAACCGTTTGGGAAGCCCATGGAGATGGAGTCCCTGCGCTATTGTCTCGATTCCCCCGGCTGGGGCTTGCTGGGGAAGGGGGGTGGAATTTGGGCAAGAGGCGCAGGCGCATCCACACTCCCGGTCATACCCCCCCCCCAGCCCCCGCCTTCGCTTCCCGCATCCACCCCGCACCGTGAAGTTCATTTCCAGCTATGATGGCTGGTGATTCAAAGGTTAAACATAACTAATGTGGCTTTAAATGGCACCCGGGGTTTATCATAAATATCGCAGACCTTCCTTGATGCCTGCAGTTTAGGTCCGAATATACATTAGAAGCAACAGCCAGAGGTCATTTAAATAAATAAATGCATGCACGTATATATTTTTTCCTTGTTTGTGTGTCTAGATATATATATGTGAAATATATATATGGTGTGTGCAAATATATATGGGATATATATGCCATATATATGTTTTGTATATTTTTTTATGTATTTTATATGTTATATATATATATATATGTATGAGATATTATATATATATTCCTTGCGTTTTCCATCTATCTGTGGGATTCTGGGGGAGCGTGTGGCTAAACCCACCTCTTGCTCTCCCTCCTATACATTTAAACGATTATGCATCGAAATAAATACCTACACACACACACACACAATCGATTTCGGCCCCGCCTGAGCCAAGATTTGCAGTCGGACCCTCCATAAATATAATCCATACGTTATTGTTAGCGATAACCGCTCCGCTGGTCGCAGAAAGGAGGTGAGGGATGTTTTATTCGCTATAATTAAACCGCCTTGTCTGCTCTGGAGAGAAATCCCACCCTTCTCTGCCCCCACCCGGGAGAAAAGTTGTCAATAATCAATAATTCCCCCCTCCCCGGCTGCCAAAACAGCCAGTCCCGGTCTCAGACAGGCTATTTTTTTTTATTTTTATTTTTTTAAATATCATCGTGGCAATCTTCATTTCCAAGGAGGGGGGGGAGGAAGAACCCTTCATCTTCATCCACCCCCCCAAACCAGGCGGGTTTGGCATTGATCCCCTGCTTTGTGTGCGCGGCGTATATTCGCTTTAAAACGATTTCCATTAAACGCAGCCTCCTACGCGGGGTAGGATCGACCTCATGACTTTGTCTGAACGGTGGGGAGGGGGAGAAACTTCGGAAATTAAAATATTTCCCTCCGACCCCCCCCCCCCCCCCCCCCCCCCCCCCCCGCTTCTCCCAGTCACCCGAAGCGAGGACTTGGAAATGGAGTCAAATCCAAAGCTCAACAAAACCAGCCCCCGGTCGCACGTTTCCTCCCCCCCTTCCAGCCGAGGTGCAAAATATATTTATAAAAATATATACAGCACGTGGAAGCGGGGAATTTTAATTAAATCTTACTGCGGCTCTAACAACATGGAAGTGATATTTCATTCGGAGCCCGCCTCTTGCTTGTGTTTTATAGCGTTTTCTTGCCTCTGACTTTATTTAAAATATTAGACGAGGTACAGAATTATAAATGACTCTTTCCTTATCTGCGCTGCTCACATATCCAGGATCAGAGGAGCTGATTAAGAAAGAAGTCAGAGGCAACGTTGGATTCATAATGATTCGGAATAATGAATCCTTATCTCTGCTTTCCAGATTATCACCCTTTCAGCTCCCAATGTTTTGTTACATGGGATAATTTATTGCATCTAATACATCACAATGAATCTGATGGCGGAAAGCGATGGGCAACGTTGGGCGAAAAAAAAAAAAAACCCCCAACAAACCCCAAACCAAACCAAAAGCCAAAAAACAACAAACGAGGGTCCTTATTTTAGTTTAGTTTTATCTTGAGGGCAGCGAAACTGATTTAAAAAAAAAAAGGGTAAAATATAAGGTAAATCTGATAATAATAATAAAAAGAAGTTGAGGAGGTGGGGGTGGGGGTGGTGAGGTTCTTTAATTAGTGTGTCACTTTCAGACTGAAATTAAGAAAATCGACCGGAGCTTCTCCTTTCGGTGGCTGCGAGATCCTAAATTTACATGATTTATTTTTTATTTAAGGGGGAGATAATGCATCATAAACATTGAATAAAGCACGGAGCCGGGTTAAGATAAAATACAATTTGCATGTCTTTCTTTTTTTTTTCTTTAAAGGGAGGGCTGCCAATAATGTTCAATTTCTCTCCCCGCCCCGTTGCCAAATAAATACATGCATAGCAAAAAAAAAAAAAAATCGATAAGATTTCTGCTAAGAGTCTCTCCCTCTGTCTCTGCCTCCTTTTCTTTTTTTTTTTTTTTTAAAAAAAGGCATTTCTCATAAACTAGAGAAACTCCGCCGGTTGCTTTGTATGCAAATGAAGGCTGCTCTGTGTTTCTGGCTGCAGAAATGAGAAGGAGCGGGGGGGGGGACGACGACGACGACGGAGGAGGGGTGGGGGAGGACACGAACGACACACACACGCAAGGAAATTCAGCTGAAATTATTGATATTCGGGTGCTTGAGGAGGGGAAGATCTGATATTTTGCTGGGTTTGAAACGTGTTCGTTTTGACTCCTTCAAGGGAAGCAGCAGCCGGTGTTTGCTTCCTCACCTGCGCGCGGAAAATATGATTTCTTTTTAATTTATTTTTTTTTTTTTCCCAAACGTTTTCTGCAGCAAATAACTCCCTTTCTTCCCCTCTAAGGGATGGGGTTGGAGAGGGCGGGGGGGGCGGATTCTCATAGCAATAACAAATCAGCCCAAAAGTTCGTTTTGGCTCAACGACCGCGTGGGTCAAACCCCATCACGGCTCCAGCCCCCCCAAAAAAACCCTGCCGAGGGGCTGGCGGGGCTGTGTGGGGTGTGATGCTCCCGACCCGCGTTAGAGCATCCCCGCCTCTTAATATCTTGGACAACACCGGGGAGAAAATGGTGCCTAAAAATCTTCAATTTGCTGCTTCTTGCTTTTTCTTTTTATTTTTCCCCCTCTTTTTTTTTTTTTTTTTTTTTTTCCCTTTTGTGCCCAATCCCTCCTGATGCTAAAATTTCTGGGGACAGGTGCTGGCAGCCCCTGTTGTGCCTTGGTTTAAGTTTCCCTGGCTCCTTCTCATCCCTTCTTGGCTCTCAGGGCACAGGGACGGTGTTTAATCATTAACCAGGCTCTAACACGGTCCCTTTTTTTTTTTTTCCAGGAAGCGGGAGACGCTTCTGAAATGAGGTTGAAAAATAACTTGGTTTGGGGTTTTGTTTTTTTTTTTCTTTTGCCCGAGGTCTTGAGTGGGGACACACACACACACACACACACACACACCCCTTCCCCCTCCTCATCCCACCCGTGTGCGCGTTGTGAATGTACCTCTCCCCTCTATAAGGGGGGTGTTTTTCTCTGGGGTGTTCCACGAAAGGTAATCTCTGCTTCCCTTACTCTTCCTCCACCGCAAACGCCACGTAGTATTTGTCAAGGAATTTCAGGTATCAATTATAACCGCGATTTTTCATCCCATCCCCCCCCCCCCAATCTGAAGTGGAGATGATTTGATAGGAATATACATATATATATATATATATAAAATACCGGTTCTCCCTCAGATGAATTTATTGGACCACGTCCCACCCTCAGCTGAACATTCAATATTCCAGCATTATCTCCACACTTAAACTCGCTTTCTCCATTTCTGTGCCAAGATAAATTTGCATAATATTTGCAGTTGTAATTAGCTGATGAACATCTCCCAGCCTTCCCCTTTGTTTTCCGCGCGTTTGGTCTTCAATTGATGCCACTTTTGATCTTTAATATTACGCTATCCCGATAGAGTATTTTATATCTTATCTGCAGCGCAGGAAAGTCGCGCAGAAAGGGAGCGGGGGGAGGTGTGGAAAAATATAAAAAAAATACCAAACTGGGGAGAAAGGAGAGGGAGGAAAAGGCTCTGAACGAAGCTGAACTAATCAGAGTTTCGAAAGGTTGCTTCAGATGCCTGAATCCGCAGTTAACGGGGCAAATGCGATAAATGTTGAAATTAGAGCCATTTAGCAGAATATAGGGCTCGCTCAGGTGAGGTACCGCCAGCATCTCTGCATCATCCGAGAAGGGATGCGGGGGACACACACACACACCGGGCGCCGGGAGGGACGGCGAGAGGAAGGAGGGGGGGGTGGGGGGGGGGGGGGGGGGGGGGGGGGTGGCAGCATGTGTGTGACTCCCCCCTCCCTCCCTCCCTGTCCGGGTTTGGGGACCTCGGTGTGGTGGGATGCGCCCCGAGGACTTTTAGGGACTTGAGCACCAAAGTTGGGGGTTGCGTTTTGGTTTTTTTTTTAATTTATTTTTTGAGGGGGTGAAGGGAAGATGCTTTCCTTCACCCGGCAATTTACACCGGTACCCCCCAAGCCCCTTCCTCACCGGGGCATCTCGAGTGAGCAGCACCCCCCAACCCCCCCCCCCCCCCCGTGGGGGGGGGGGGGGGGGGGGGAGAGGAGGCAGAAAGACTCGATCTTCATGCCAATCTCTGGAACAAATAGCTAACATTTAACGTTTACACCCTGCTTGGCGACGAACTGGCGCTCCACGGACCCCTGATCCGGGCTAAAATGTCCAGAAAGCCTTTGGAGAGAACAAGTTCCTAGCTATCAGGTTCTTCTGATCTCCCTCCTCCTTTCATAGGGCTTTGGTTTCAGGCTGGACTTGTCCAATGTCTGCTTTACCGCTGCGCGCCCCTAAATGAGTGTCAAGGAGGAGAATATCGAATAGCAGAGAGGTCAAGGCGATTTGGTTAACCGTTGGCTGGGCTGAGGGCTTTAAACTGGTGTGGGAGGCTGGGGGACGTGGTGGGGGGACGTGGTGGTGGTGGTGGTGGGGAGGGAAGGAAAGGAAAAGGGGGAGCCGAGGGGGGGAATAAACCCGAGAGAGAAAGGCAAGCCAAGGGAGGGGGGGGGGAGGGGAAGGAAGAGGATGGGGATGTGGGGAGAGACGCCAAGGCTTGGAGATCCCCCAAAAAAGGCAGGGTCAAGGGTTTCATGGTGGTGGAGGGCCATGGAGAGCCTTGGTGGAGGGGTTACTGGTGGTCGTGGCAAGGCTGGGGGGTGTCCCCCGTTCTCCTGTGGGAGCAGTTGCACGATGTGTGTGCTGTCACGGCGCCCACCTTGGGTATTTTAATGGCACCCACCTTGGGGCTCAGGCGTGCTTGGTGCGGGTGTTTCCCATGGGGTGCTGCAGGGTGAGGGTGGGTGCCCCCCCAGAGGAGCAGGTCTGAGGATGGGGGAGGTTTGTAGCGTGTGGGTGGAGGAGCCGTGCAGCGTTTGTACGTGGGGGGACACCCCAAAGCTGCACCCAAGAAGGTGGGTTTGGGCCAAGGGTGGGTGAGGGTGGGGGGGGCTGTGATCCTGGGGGTGACACAGGGCACGTGTGTGTTGGTGCAAGGGCTGTCCGGGCAGGCAGGGAGATGCTGTAGGTGTCTGTGCATTCAGAGGAGAGAGGGACGTATGGAAGCATTTGCCTATGGTGATGGGGGGGGGGCATGGCAGGATGGGGGCAGGCGAAGAGGCTGTGCACGTATAGAATGTATAGGGATGGCTGTAAAGCAATGGACTCTGCCTGTAGCTGAAGCACGAGGTGTGAATCAGCTGCGGGTGACAGATGGGGCTGTACCCAGGGCTCGGGGGCTCGTGCTGTGCCGACGAGCGGGTGTGAGTGGGATGACCCCAGGGAGAACCTGGGCCTGGGGTTTTTTTTGGGGGGGGAAAATCCTCTCCCTGAGTGCTCTTCCACTTCCTGGCGTGGGGGTGGCAAGAGCAGCTCAGCAGGCAGCGGAGAAAGCGCAGAGAAATTTCACTTTTCCCTGTAATAATCGTCCGCTTAAAAGAAATATAATAAAATAAATGAAATAAATAAATTAAAAAAAAAAAGAGAGAGAGAGAATTTCCTGGAAGAGAAAGTTTTCTATTACTGAAGTGGCCAATGAACAGAACAAATACTCTAGGCCTTTCCCAGCCATACTCCTCGGCCACGAAGCCCTCCCTTCCCCAGCCATCGCATTTCGCTCCCGACATCAGCGGAAGAACTCGCTCCTCTCCCAGGGAATGTAAAGCTCCTCAGCTGGACCAAGGCAAACAATCGCCGTAGGAGATGTGTGCACGGCTACCCAGGGCTGAGCAGCGCCGGGGCTTGTCACCAGTTTGCAGTAGCTAAAAACCAAGAGGGAGCTGAAGGTGTGTTTAGTTCCCCTGCCCTTGACCTACAAGTTGCGTTGCTCGGGAGAGCGACGCTGACGGAAGATATTCCAAGGCAAAGTCACCAAGGCCCTCAGCCTCAAGGTCTAAGTCCCCATATCGCCCCGTTTTTTGCATTTTGAGAGTGTCATCGGGGAACCAGTTCCTCCTGCTCTGCCTTTTGGAGCTGCAGGAAGGACTTTGGGGTGTTCAGCCCCTGGGCTGTCCTGCAAGGGTGAGAGGTGTCACGGGGGACACTTAAAGGAAGCCTGGGGAAAGGAGGGAGGGAGAGAGGACGAGCGAATTTCAGGGCTGAATATGCATTTTGGATTATTCGAGGAATTAATTTATTTATTCTTCTAATGGTTGTCAGTTGCTTGGCTGCTGGTGCAGCAGGGAGCCCGGCGAGCGCGGGGCCATAGGTTGCGTGGGCATGGCAAAGGTGTGACCCTATGGAGAGACACCTTGTGCGTGTGTTTGGACACAAATGTATAGGTAGTGTGTGTGCAGGGGCTGCTTGTGCACGTGCACACCGATGCTCACAGTTATATTGATATATATATATATATATATATATATATATATATATTCCAAACAAGGCTGGGAGCTATACATCTCACCATCATGCCTGCATACATCCACATACATCCACCCAACTAACGTCGCGTTTCCGGAGACATTCTCAAATAGAGCAGTGTAATTTCTCCGCTGATTTTGATTGACATGCTGTCCCTGGGATCATGTGTTAATCCCTTCTTCACTCAAGCCTTTTCATAACTCATTTCTCTCTGCTAGATGGAGACTCTGATGGTTACCGAGGCAACGATGATAGCACTAAGCCATTTCCCTCTCTGCACGGAGACCATTATTCCGCATGCATAGGCCATTTGCAACAAAGGTCGCCACAAAGTCATCCACAACACAGCACACGTTTATTAAACTTTTATTCTTTCTTTTTTTTTTTTTTTTGCCCCCCCTAACAGAGAAACTACCCGGCACGTGTGCAATTTCTCCCCGTTCTTTCTTTTTTTTTTTTTTTTTTTGAGATCTTTGTAATGTAGGTAATAATAACTGTAGCAGATATTATTGTACCCAAACTATATATCACACAGATCAAGGGCTTAGAGTTCCTGGTCCAGAAAGATCACGCTTAGATGGCGAGGTTTTGCACCAACGATTCCTATTTGTCTTTTGTTCTCCTATCAAAGAATAACTTTAATAGCAGTTGGAGGGGAAAAAAAAAGAAGCCTAAACAACAAACCAGCCAACAGCAACGATACGAGAGCAGGGTGAGGGGAATATCTGAATGCAAAACCCACATGGAGATTCACCCAGCAGAAACCAAGCACCTCCCCAGAACGAATAACTAAAGAACGGTTGGCAGTGACCACCCCCACCCTGGAGTGATTTTCTTTTTAAGCCCAATTTCTACCTGGCTCCTTACCTGGGCTCCCTGGGTATAAGTCCTTCTTTAAAGGGGTTCCTTCTTTAAACACCTTCTCATGGTGTTTAAAGCTGGTTTAAGGGTGTTAAAAGCCATCCCCGGTGGTAAGAGGACGATGGGTTAATGCGCTGCTGGAAAGGGCCCCCACTAACCTGAGGTGCCCCCCTCCCCACCAGCTTTGCCCATATGGGGCCAAGCTGCTGGGTTTTATTTCAGCCCCATCCTTCGCCTCTGGAGACCGAACGCGACGCGTCGCAGCCCTTTCCCACCAGGCAAATAAAGGCACCAACGGGTTTTCGTGGATTTGTGAATTTGGCCCCGAGGCCAACAAGCGTCCACACGCAGCGTCTGCTGGCCCCACCACCTCTCAGCAGCTGGGACCACCAGTCCTCGGCCTGAAGTTATTTTATCACCTCTGTTTTAAGGCAGCCAAACATCTCTGGAGGTCTAAATGTCTGACCACACCAGGACAAGAGACACCCCACCCCGTCCCCCACGCCGCTATGACGGGTCTTGCAGCCGTGGTGCCCCATGGCAGCAGGGATGGGTGAGGGCTGGGTGGCTGCTTGGACAGTCCTGCGGCATCAGGTCTGCCACGGATGTGAAAGAGGAGGAGAAGATGGCCCACGATGATAAGCTCCCAGGAAATTTCTATGGTGCCTCCTACTCTTCTCCGTCCAGACAGCTGCAGCACCACTCCAGGATCTTATCTCTCCATATTGCTGCACCTTTCTGGCCTCCCTCCTACAGTGTCCTGCTCAGCTTCGTGCAAAACACACTCCTAATTGCATTGGCCTGGCCCAAAGCTCTGATCCCATCTGCCCTCTCTGGCTCCTGTCACTGGCTTCGCTGGTTTTATCACCTATTTCATATAAATTTTTGATGCTGCCTCTTTAAAGGCAGGCAGAGGTCAGCCCAGCCCCAGGTCCTCTGTTGTTCCTCCCTTTCTTTTCAGTTTGGGGATTTATACAAAAATAATAATCAACCTTTAAAGATTCAGCTGCTTCTCTTAGATACATGGAACCACTGAAATGACTGGGAGGTCCACGTGAGGCCAGGCTCTGCAGGTGTGTGAAGTCCTCAGCTTGGAGATCCACCTAGAGGAAAACATCTCCCAAAAGCAAACCATCGCTTGGAGACACCCGCGGTGGTTTCCAAACCTTGTGCTTGTTTACAAAGTTTCTGTTTTGCAAGATATTCAAGTAATCGGAGACAAACAGGAGTTAGGGTTAAACCTCCCAATCTGCCGTTTATCTGGGAAATCACTTTCCCACCATGATGCAACCACCGTGGAGAAGGGTGAAACATCACTGGGTCCAGCTGACACACAGGAGCATGGTTTATGGTGTGGGGTGAAGTGGCTCCTCTGCTGAGGTGGTGATTGAGCAGAAACAGAAAACAGCTGCCCCAGGTCCTTGGTGGTCAGTGTCCTAGACCAGCCACGTCCACCCCTTTGAGCTCATGGAGAGCAAGAACCAGGCTTGCTCTACTCATGCAACATGCAGGACTGATCCTGCAGACAAGGTCTTGCTGTAGGAGGATGCACTCTCTCATGGCTCTTTTCCCTGTATTCCCAAACCATGTCCACCTTTTCTGAATAAAAGTCCCTTCCCCATCCCACCATCCAGCATGCTGGCTGCTCTGACACCACTCCTTCCGTGGGAAGGTCTCCATCCTGCTTGGCTTGATATTAAAAAAAAAAAAAGGGTGTAAAAAATATGTTTACCATGATTTCTGCTCATAATGAGCTCTCCCACCTCATGCAGGGATGCTCGAGGCCAGGAAATGCCCAGGGATATTCGCTTGTGATGCTGCCCTGGGATGGTGCTGGGACTTTTGAGCGAAGCGTGGCAGGTATTTCCGAGCCCCCTGCACTAATTGATGGTCTCTCTATATATCATGCCAGATAAAGGGCTCTTGTGCAGTAAATGCTGATGTTTAGAACATCCTGATAGTGTTTTGTTAACAAGAAGATAACGGCAGAGCAAGATACGTTTGTTTAGCTGCCTATAGATAAACCCAATAGGGTCTTTGTTAAGTTTTCATGACTGATGGCAGGTACTAAATGCGATAAATAATACCCCAGGTCCTGATTGGAGCTACTGTAGCACAAATTATAACCCACGACGCTGACCTGTGAGGGGAGATGGAGGGGTTGAAGGCTATAGGAGTGAAGACTTAGGTTTTGGTTTTTTTTTTTGTGTGGTGACCCCTTGTTTCTGAACCGACAGTGATCGGCTAAGGCTTTCCCAGCACTCCTGCAAAGTGGTACCCAGCAGAGAGGCGAGGGATGAAAAGGATGTTGGCAATAAGGTGTTTGTGGCAGCAGAGAGGCTGCAAAAATTCCCAGGGTGAGAGTGGCAGAGGACAGCCCCAGCCTAAAACTGGTGGTGACTTTTTCTCCAGGGCTCTTCACCAGCTAGCTTACCCAGGATGGGATGCCTCAACAAGTCTTTGGAAATGGGCAGCGAGGAAGGATATGTTGCAAAATCATGTCCAGCAGATCCCGAGCATCCTTCTCCCCCCCACCCCAGGAGGACGCTGAGTCAAAGCAGCATCCGCCTCCCTCCCTGGTTCTCCTTCTTCAGGGTGCTTATTAGCATTTCTCCCCAAACAACCTGCTAATTGCAAGGTGGGTTGCTGTCAGCCCTCTTACAAAAGACGGAATTGTTATTGGGAGGAGATGTGGTCGCCCTGGCCCTGAGTCATGGGAGAAGAAGAGGGGCCATGGGGTCTGCCCACGATGCTTCCCGGTGGTGTCCCAAGGGTGTCCCCACCACCACCACACCAGCCTGCGAGGCCAAGGCTCCTGTGGAGCCGGTGATGAATCGCCAGCAGGGGGAGAGTTGCTCGGCAGAGGCTCTCCAAAGCCTACGGCTGCAAAACCTGTCAAGGTTTAGGAGTCAGGCCATGAAACAACCCGATTCCTCTCAGCTGTTGAAAGGGATTATAATTACACTATCATCAGCATGATCTTCCCTGACAAGTCAGTAATTTGCTCCCATTTTTTTTTTTTTTTATTCTTCTTGTGTCATTTTTTGTTTATTCTTCTTGTGTCTTTTTATGTCTTTTAAAGAGGTGATCGCAGCACCTCTAGGTGCTAGGGTGATGCTAAAAGCACCCACAACCCTTGGGTTGATGCCTTCTTGCTTTGTCCTACCAAGCAAGGGGATGAGGAAGGCTCCAAGCTCAGCTCTCTGGCTGAGAACCTCAGGGATGCTGTGAGTCTCAGCTCCTTTTCCGATGGAGGTGAAACCAGAAAGCAGCCACGGCACCTCCAAGCTGCTGCTGACTTTGCACAAGAATCTGCTGCCCATCCTGATGTCATGTTTTGTCTCCCAAGGAAATGGAAATAAGAAGCTCAGAGTCTTGGTTTCCACATTCAAGTGTTCACACAGCATCTCACACTCCGGTGGCTCCTCGTGAGCACCGTGCACGAGGGCTCCCACTTGAAGGACCCGGTGCTGCTCTGGCTGAGCAATCCATCTGGCAGCAGATGACCAGGCTGGAAACAAGGGAGGGAGAAAGAAATGGGTGATTAAGCAGATTTAGGAGGGGGTTTTTTTCCTTCCTCATTTTTTCTGGTCATCGATAGCAACGGCCAGAGCGTATCCACTCCCACCCTCTGACCAGCTCCATTTTTGCAAGGGCAGATGAAGGATTTGTCTGTAGATAAACCCACTTTTGGCACATACGCTCTAAATATGGATTAATTTCCAGCTATGGGTTCTCCCCAAGCAGAAATATTGAAAAAGCTGTGAGACTTTGCACCCAAGGCTGGACTATACAGATTTAAACCCTCAAAGCTTGAAAAATTTATGGATGGGGTAGAAACCCTGCCCCATAACTGGTTTGGAAGATCCTAAATTTCCATGTGGCAATCATCTGCAATGGGGGCAGATGTGAGCGCTCGGCCCCGGCATCAGAGCTGGCCAAGAGCCACGGAGAAACCTAAATGAAAAACTAGTGGGTCTTCCTGAGAAAACTTTGAACAGGCATCCAAAGAATGAATGTGTTTTCTTCTAATTAGGAGCGTTCGTTATATCTCATGGTGATCTACAAAACAAGACACATGCTGGTTATTGTTGGTACAAGCACAACAATTCTGACTGTGGGAAAAAAAAATATTTCCAGGCATGTAGGACACAAAACGTACTAAAGGCATTTTAATGACACTTTAATTAATCTCTAGGCATAGGTTAAACAGAGAATATCTAAAAAGGTGTGTATGCGTGTGGGGGGTAATAACGAAAGTTAGGACTCAAATCAAAAGGTGCTTTAGTACCTGCAAAAGCTATTAAATATAATTATATTCATTTAAAATATCCCCACGCACAAGAAATGGTAAACTGGAATGAAGGTTGCAAGCGAATCTCTGTAAATCAAGGCTTAAAAAAAAGAAAGTATCAAAAGAATGTTGTGATTATCATACGAATGAAAACAAACCCGAATAAATTTGGAGTTAAGGTGAGACTTAAAAAAAGAAATCCAAAGAAGCTGGGTGTGGAAAATTACAAGCGGAGGCAGCTGAACTGCTTCAACTTGGAGGTGCCACGCGAGGAGCAGAAAGAAAAAGCAAGTGTGGATTTAGAAACACAGTATCCTGACCTGGGACCACAGAAATGGAAATGCCTTTCTCAGATTATCTGTTGGCCGATAGAGTCTATCGCAACCAACTGGGAGACTCTCGTTTCCAGTTTGCTCACCAGACCACAGTCCTCTCGAGGTGCACACCCAAGAGCGTGCAGCAACCAGGCTCTCTACAGAGACCTCTCTTTTGATTCCAGAAGGAATCAACCTGATTTTATTTAAAATCACCACTTCCTGCCCAATTCTTGCAAGTGCTTTGCTGAGCTCATCTCGCGTGTTATCCCGGTTGTGTGGTTGGGAGGTGCATCAAGCAGCCTCAGGGGGAGCCACGTATAGACATCTCCCCATGCCTTTGGGTTTGGAAGGACCTTGCAGAGGGATCCAGACTCCTGCATGTCTATTATATGGAGATCTTGGCAGCTGAGACCCACTTTTGGAATAAAAACTCAACACAAACTAGTGCCCGCAGTGATAGGTTCATATAAAGGTGCCTGGAAAAGTACCCAGCGAGGTACCCAAGGAGGAAGGAGGCTCAAAGGTGTATTTTGCAACAGATATCACTGTTAAAGCAAGGATTAGCTGCTAGAAGGGACCTCGAGCTTAGAAAGCAGAAGAAAGTTTCCCTTCTGGTATCATCCAGGCAATTCCTCCTCAGATACCAACCTTCTTGGCCTCAGACGGCTCCGGCACCAGCCTCATCTGGTGGGAGGGGAGCCAGGAGCTCGGAGGTGCCCGTTCCCATCTCAGCTTTGTCCCTGACGTGCTCTGTGACCTGGCACAAATCACTTCACCGCCCTGCTTCGGTTTCGCTGTTCCTAACGCCAGCAGAAAACAAATCAGTCCTTGTTCCCAGAAAATGAGTGACGCTG
>BJBW01022242.1:0-10452 GCA_004320125.1 Scolopax mira
GGTTTTGGTAAACAATGCTCTAAATGCCATATGACCAGTGAGCAAAAATTTGGATATATGATAATCCATATCTCTGTTCCCTCAGAATTATTTCTCATGGATGCTGTACCAAGTTTTGCTGGGCTCCCTGAAGCCCTTCTCCAGCACAAAGGCAGCCCCAGCAGAGCCCGGGGGGTTTCACCACACGCCTTGCTCTCTGGCGAGAACGGGACAAATTCTAACCAAAAAAACTATGTCTTCATTGTTCTGTCTTTTACTCACATGAAATGCCCGCTGTGTGGGAATGCTGAGACTGTGAAACTGCAGCATGCAGAAAATTACATGTTAGCTATCTCCATTATAACAGGCTGTCATCTTTCAGCACCGACCAGCCATTAATCATCCGACAATCATTCATCCATCCTTTCGGTGACGCATTAAACTGTGGCCCTTTCTGTCTGTCTCTGGTGATCATCCAGGTGGAAATTAGAAATCCCAGAGTGCTTTTCAAAAAGAACAGGGGCTAACCTGGGTGACCCTCAATAATAAAAGAGAAAACCTGTTTCCATTGTCCACAGCTGTGTGTAAGCTATCGCCAAGTACATAATAGGCGCCACATTTACCTCCACAGTCACCACTTCTCCAGCGTTTAACTCATTCATCTGCAGAGTGATTTGGGACACTTTGAGTATGAAATATGCTTTGTGAAATCAAATTCCATTATCCTTTACAGCACACCGACAAGCATTTTCAACCAAAAATTTCACAGTGCCCCTGTGATTCAATCTTAAGGGAGTCTCCTCCTGGTGTAGCAATTTGCAGTAGTGCTTCACCTTCGTGCAGGGAAGTTAAGTGCTCAAAACACCACAAACCATACGCTAATAATGGTGGGAAAGAGTTACTTGACATGGACAAATGTTCATTGTTGGTTTATCTTCTCTTTTTCTTATATTGATTTTCTTTGTGGTTAAAATTATGTTGCTTACGTTCTCTAGATCGGATGAAGTCTTATTCTTTTTTTTTTAGAGCTTCTGGATGAAAGACATTTAGGGACTTAGATAATCACCTTCTTAACTAGATTTGATCTGATTTTGAGGTCATTTTCATGCATTACCTTAAAAGAATTACAACACAATTTAATAATAAATTCTGTTAACATAACTTAGCCTTGAAAAATCGTACTTGCATTGAGTGAGTAATATTTTTAAT
The DNA here is from genome assembly GCA_004320125.1 of Scolopax mira. Lineage (NCBI taxonomy): Eukaryota > Metazoa > Chordata > Aves > Charadriiformes > Scolopacidae > Scolopax > Scolopax mira. Next base: position 1,189 of record BJBW01022242.1, read on the forward strand.
GTTTTATTCACTAAAGCCCAATTCTAAAGACATTTTGATCCATAATCAGTGATGTCCTAAGCACATCCAATTTTCCAGTGCAACGATGAAATTTAAAACCAGAAAAAGCAACAGCAATATAAGGAAATTAAGTGTCTAAGTCTCATTACAAGCGAGCAGAAATCAAGCGCCTGGCTCCCTTAATGCTTTTACAATTTCTCACCATGGGCATATAAAAATATATGTTAAGTGTTAACCAGGTGCAGAAGAGGGGCCTGTGACCTCCAGAGGTCCCCTCCATCCTATGCTCTTCTGTGTGGTCTCCCACCTGCTCACCTGAGGGAATTTGCAGTACACCAATTCGTTGACAGGCATACAATGGATTTTTGCACCATGCTCACTATAACGCTATCTAAGCGACCAATAAGCAAACAGATAAACAATCAACTGGATTTTTACTTGGGCCGCAAAATTAATTTTTAATCAAGTTACATTATATAGGAAAGAGGAGGCACAAGCACAGCCACGTGGAACAAAAATAAATATTGGCCTAGGGGACATACCACCCTGCATGCTTTGGATCATATCTTTGAAGAGTCTCAATTGAGGGAGAGAAAAACATGTTATTTGCATGCTCTTGCAGCTCTTTCAAAAGTACAGATTACATGGATTGAATTAATTTCTAATTGTTCCCTGATGTGCACTGTAAGGCAAGATGCTCAGAGCAGAAGGTTCCACAGTCGTGTGAATTTGTGTACGTCCATGTGCTTAACTTCATAGACCACGGACATGATGTTAGAAATCAAATATCATTAAGCTCTACCTAAACTATGTGCAAAATTGTTAAAGTTAAGCACATGCATTTATTGGGGAGGTAAACATAGGAACGAGGAAAACGTTCTTCTCACTGGAGAGTGAGAAGAGTATGAATGCAAGCTGCAGCTACGTGAAGCATTTGGTGATACTGCTTCCATAAGCACTAAACCTTCAAATATGTTCTACAATAAGGGACTATTTACAACATATGTTGGGCAATTGCACATTCCTTTTTTGTTACACCCTCAGCTAAAAGAACTAGGACAAATGGTCCCCAAATGCAAAACTACAGAAAGCGACCTTTAAAATAGCACATTGGAAACTGGAATGAACAGCAAAATGCATGGTCATACAGAAGGCCAAGCTGAAGTCAGCACGGAGACAGATGTGCATTAAACCACACTGGCCCAACAGCCTCTTGGTGTCAAAAACTGCAAGTGTCCTGCCTGCAAAGAGCAAGAGGAAAAGGCTTGCAACTCCCCCACCTGATACATCACCGGTGACTTGACCAATGATTTATATCAGGTGCCTAACATAGCCACTCTCAATTTTTCTGCAATTAAGGAGGGCAGGGCAGGCCAGTGACAAACGGTTTTCCTACAGCGCTTTTGGCTTTAGCTATTATCCCTTAGATATCTTTAAACTAATGCATCCCTCTCCAGAATCCCAGGTTTGGGTTGATAAATCAAGTGAGACCTGTGTGTGCTGGGAGCTGATTACAGGGTCATTCCTCAGCAGAAATGTTTGACCATAGTTTCCCAACTTCATATTTTATCTAGCAGCTGGTGATGTATCATCACTAATCCAAATGCAAAGTATCAGGAAATAAAAGAAGGAGGCACTGTTTATAATAAATCACTGACAGGGAAAGCTTGACCTTTTCATTTCCTACAAGGTATTTCATTGTTAGACCACAGACAAACAGAATTTTTCATCTGGTGCTTAATATGCATCAGAAGAGAACAAAGGTTTATAAGAGAAGAAGAGGAGGGTACTACTTCCACTAGAGGACACTTATCTTTCCATAGATCAAAAAGACAATCTTGTTAATAACACTTTTTTTTTTCTTAAGAAACCTTTATTCTTATTATTAGAGCATAATTTAATGATAAAATGCACTCCCTTACCTTTCATCCTAAAGGGAGATTCAGAGACTCTGATAACTTTAACATGCTTCTTTAAAACATGGTATTTTTAAGGACAATGTTTGTCCTTAAAAGCAAATATAAAAGACTGACACTGTAATGATATGCAAACATAAAATGATACTACTGCTATTATTAATGCTCAATCCTACTGTATCCATTGTATATTATTATCAGTATAGCAGTTGTGGCTGCAGATGGGAACACTATTAGGGCTGGATGCAGCACAAACTGAAAAGGGTTCCTCCGTGAGGAACTTCTCTTTCACCTTTTCACACACACAGGATGGGAAACAGAGGTACAAACCAGGCGTGATTAATTTGACACCTTTCTAGCAAAATAGATAATAAATACAATCTTTTCAACTGAGGTATCTCCTCACTCTCTCTCTCCTAACCTTCCATCAGGTTACGTGGTACCCAACTGCAAGATTCAGCATACTGCAAATACAGCAGCCACAGCATTTTCTTAAAAGCTGTCGAGATGAACATCCCCTTTCCTCCTTTTGAACAGCATGACCCATGAACAGCCAGAACGAGACACCAGGTATGGTTCCTTTTGCAGCTCGGAAGGATTCAAGCTCTCTACGCCTCAGCACTGAGAACATCCAAAATATTTCTTCAAACACACACGTGCACCTATAATCATATGGAACCAGCTCGGGATCACAGCAGCAAGTCCCCTGTGTCATCTCTTTTCCTGTAGAAAACCACACAGTTGAGTGTATAGTCCAGAAGTTAGCTTCACTTTCCTTGAAAGTTGGCAAAGCCCACGGGTATTTCTGTTGTACTGGTAGGCTCCAACCTCACCCTCACGGAGAGCTGTCATATCACTCTGGCTAAGCTGCAAGTACCTTTCTTAATTTGCCAGCATCTTAATGTATTTTACTATCATTAGCTGCTACTTCTCCTCTCACACAAAACAGGTTTAGAAAATCTATTTTACTAAGAGCTAGTATATCTAATTTGTACGAATTTACTAAAGCTTGTCAGTCACACTAAAGCATTTAATCATCTGTGACATTAAAATAAAACACTTTAAAACCTTTGGCACAGAATGTTCCTGTTAAGAAAGTACTGTAATAGTATTCACACTGCTGGCAACACAGAAAAGAGCAGCAGTGAAATTAACTTGCACAAAATACAGTCATTCTTATAAAACTTCCACACGGGTCAAAGTTGTTGGATGTTCCTTCAAAGAACAGTTTATTCCCAATGTAATGATTTGAGATGGTTCAGCCTTCTATATACAGCAGCCATGTAGGCAGGGGGAAGCTATTATAAAGTCAATACTAGGGGGGTTTAGTGTAATTAGAACCCCTCATTTCTCAGAGAGAAAAAAAAAAAAAAAGTAGGAAACTTTCTCTCTGCCTTTATATTACTACTGAGAAAAAATCTGAACACCTAAATTAGAGCAGCTATCTTAAGGGGAATATCTTTTTGCCCTACTATGTTGGATCTTCACTGGAGTCAGGATAGTTAGAGACTGTCATTTAATTTCACTCCTTTCCTCCTGTCTTCCCTTTAAAAAGAGAAAAGTAAATTGGAATTGTCACACATTCACTTCAATCCGAGATCCAGTCTCAAGGTACATCACCAAATATAACGAGACTCTGAATTAAAGAGTTAGCAAATCTGAGTTTTACACTGTGTTATTTAGTGCCAAGAGTGCAGCAACCCAGCTTCTCACTCGGGAGCAGCAAACAGAGAGCTCTCTTGGGCCCCAACCTACAGCAGAGGGGAGAGCCCCCACGAGGGTGACACACTGATCCCTGAGCATCAGCCTTGGGGGTCCCTGGCAGATTAACACCTCTGTTCAGTGACATCACACTCCGGATGACAGGACTGATAGCAGTGTGGCACATCTTTAGAATTAAAAATAAGAAGAAAGTTACACGGGAGTAGTAAATTGCTGTAATTTCATATGCATAAACATGCACCCTACTGAAGATACGTCAAGGTTTGCACAGCTGCCTATAGAATACCACAAATCCTACATAGATACATTGAAGACAAAATTGCTATAGCCAAGTTTACCCCTCTAATTTTTTTTTTCTTCATGTGCACGGCTTCCATTGCTGTTGATGAGAATTCTGTTCATGTATTAGCAAGCAAATAAAATTCCTTAATTTTCAAATCACAGTACTATCTTCTGTAAACTAGAACCTCTCCTCCTAATTCAATTTGTGCCTCTGACACTGTCCCCAATAGAAGGTGAATCACCTCCTGAAAGGCACCTTTGCATGACTGCTACAGGAAAGTTTCTCTTCTCTTTAAGCATGAAACATGTGCAAGGTAAAAGAAAATATATTCAAGAAATGTAATAAGGAAAAAGGAAGTGCCTGGAAATTTGCCAAATTCTAAGTTATTTCAATTTGAGTGTTATTATCCAAAGGCCAAGATTAGAAGTGTGCATATTTCATTTCAAAATAAATAGCAACTGTTCACATTTCCAGTGAACTCCTGTCTCACACAAGGGTGTAAAGACGAGAGCTGCAGCGGGTACCGAGTTGAACTTTATGGACTCTTGAGAAGAACCTACACAGCCCTTTTGAGGGACCTGGTCTTTCCCCTCCAATTTCCAAAGAACTTCGGAAAGACGAGCTCATAGGTAGTTGGAAAAGAGTCAATCTAAAACAGGAGCATCTTTTCCAAGGAAAATCCCTCCTTTCCCAGAGCCCTACATTTTCTGTGGTAAAACATATACTTTCTCCTCACTGAGGTTTTAGCTTTACTTCTGTAAAAGGCAAATAATCAGCTTTCTTCTGGGGAGGGTGCTTGTCAATGTGATAAAATAAAGAGGCAGTGGCCAGACCGACTAGGGAGTGAGGATCTGTGGCTCCTCCCAGCCCATGAGCCACAGGGTCACCAAATGCAATTATCAGGAGTGCAGCAAACTCATGGTGACCAACAGAGACACCCTTCATGCAACACTTGACTAGGTCAGAAAACTGCCTGTGACAGAACAGTATGGATCCTACTGTTTTCCACAGCTTCAAAAAGCAAAAGGATGAATTCTTAAGAAGAAAAAAAGTGCATTTGGGACTATTAAATTGAGAATTGCTTGGGAAATTAATGAAATGAACTCACGTATGGGGGTGAGCATCCTGAGGAAGCATTACTGTAGGCCCTCTGTTCTTACCCTCTCCCTATGATATTCATGATGGGCCACTCTCACAGACAGATACTGGGGAGACAAATCTGCTGTCTGACCAGGTATGGCAATTCTTACCCAGGGCTGAACAGCCTGATTGCTCAGCTCGGACACTAGACACCCGAGGGTCTGGGATGTTAACTTCATCTGTTTCTCCCATTCTCATTCCCAGCCTGGCAAAGATGAAAATCCACTCTCTGTCCCAGGTGTAACACTAGGAGACACTGAACAGCTCTGCATTGCCAGAGTCAGGAGCAGGGGAACAAGCCCTGTGTCTCTCTGCTGACTGCCCTCAAAAACTCTCCTCATTTTCCTCTCCTCCTCCCTGGTGAACAAGTTTATGATTGGTTTATTTTGGTTTTATTATTGGGCCAGTGTTTGGTTTTTGGTTGGTTTTTTTTTTTAAAGCCTCGTTTAATATCTTTTTTTTAAATGCCCTTTTTATGACCTTTTCTCCCCACAAAACAGAAGGGCTGTCCCCTTCCCTGCCAATCCCAGAAGTGGTCTGATACCCTGCAGTTTCTCCCCAGCCCCTTGAGATGCTCTGTTACCGTGGCACCCCCGATGGCTGTGGCACTCCCCACTCCCAGGAGCCTTCAAAGGCAGGTCCTCCACTCTGAACCACTTTCCTGAAATTATGAATAATGAATCCTTGGAATTTTTCAGCACTACTGCTACCTCGTCTGCAGCAGTCCAAGGCCAAACAAAGCAAAGGACGAGGACAAACGTGAAATATTATATTGGACTAATACAGTTGGAAAAACAGACAAGTTCTTCAGTGCATAAATCTCTCTTTGGGCAACCTTGTATGTCCAAAGTTTGTGCTTCTTCCTGACAGCTGTTCTAATGGCCTTCTCTTTTAGGAGTTTCTTTGTTTTAATTTGACAAACAATTCAGCAAGCTTGTCAAGAATTAATTAGGTGGCTCTGGCAAAAAATCCACCCAACCCAACAATCTCCTACCTGTGTTTACAGCAGGGCTGTACCAGTCTAGCTGTAGTTACATTTCTGCTGCAACTCATAAAACCTGTATTAATCTGCAGATTGCCTTTCCTCACAGAACCCCAACAGCTCTGTCTCCTCTGATTCCCTGTTTGGCAAAACAAAACTCAGAGAAGAAAGAAAATGATATGGTAATTAAATTCCCTCTCTGTTTTAAAGGGACAAGCAGTCTTTCTGTACTAATCTGCTCCTTGAAAATTCAAGGCAAATACAAGGGAATTAATATCGTACAGTTCTTGATAATGTTCTAATTATAAATTGCTGGCTACCAAATGAAAAGTAGGAATGATGATACACAAGATGTTATTAAAAACCATTTACAGTAACAGGAAGTTAACAATTTCTATCCAGAGGATTCTGCTGTAGCAGATGGGATTATACTGCAAAACTAAAATCTCCCAATATAATTCTTCAATTCTTTCTTCATCAATCCTTTCAAGAGTAAGGAGATTTTAAGTCATGGTAATTTGGAAGGGGAAGGATCCAAACCTGCGGGTACCAACTAAACGCCAGAATTTTCCACAGGTAGACAGTAAAACTTAATTACCAGATCAAACAGGTGATCTGAGGGATTCTTCTAACACCTGTTGCCATATGCTCAGAAGGAACACATAGAGCAATATTTGACACAGTAGCCATATTGACTACAGGACAAATGCAGTAGATTAGACAAACTGATTTTCTGATTTTACTCTAAACACATTTGTCTCTTCTCCATACGTTCAGACTTCTGTCAACTTTTGGTTTTTTTATGATGCAATTTATGATGCAAAGCGCATCATAACTATGCGGAAAGGATGAAGGATTTTTACATTTTCAACTTTGATAAAATGGAATATTGTCCTTTAGGCTGTGTTATTGCTCAGAATATAAAGGGGACTGATGGCTGACAGAGGATGATATTAGTGTCACGCCAGAAATATTTTTAGCTTAGCATACACAGCATAGAATTAATTCCAAGGAAACATTATTGATTTTGTAAAGTATAACTCATGACTTGGGGTGGGTTCGCCTCATTCTATCTCTAGGATTTAGCCCTAGTACCTTTAGACCCTCCATCTCCTTAGAAAAAGAAGTACTGTTGTGGTTTAACTCCAGCTAGCAATTAGAACTTGCTCACTTCCCCCCAGTTGGGATGAGGGAAAGAATCAGAAGAGTAAAAGTTAGAAAACTTGTGGGTTGAGATAAAGAGAGCTTAATAAGTAAAGCAAAAGTAACATACCAAGCAAAGCAAACCAAGGAATTCATTCAGCACTTCCCATAGGCAGACGGGTGTTGAGCCATCTCCAGGAGAGCAGGGCTCCATCATGCATAATGGTTATTTGGGAAGAGAAAACACCGTAACTCTGAATGCCTCCCTCCTTCTCCAGGTTTATATTCTGAGCATGTCATATGGCATGGAACCCTTTGGGCAGTTGGGGTCAGCTTTCCCAGCTGTGTCTCCTGCAACTTCTTGCTTTCCCCCCAGCCTACTTGCTGGCAAGGTGGGGTGAGAAGCAGAAAAGGCCTTGCCTGCTTAGCAGCAACCAAAGCCCCCAGTAGGCTCATCAACACCGTTCTCATCTCCCAAGCCCAAAACATAGCACTATACCAGCTGCTAGTAAGAAAGTCAACTCTATCCCAACTGAAAGCATGACGGGCAAATCTCTCCAGGTTTCAAAGATTTCAAGCTTCTTGTGATAGATGTTTTTAAGGACTGGCTCTACAGAACTGACAGCACAGCAGATTAAGCCAAGAAGTCGCAGATCAGCTGACCTAGACCTACCTCCACAATGCTGGAAAGGCCAGAAAAAACCTTATGTAAGTCTTCATCAATTTCAGCATACAGAGAAAAAAATTCCCCTACTCATCAAAAAAGGTGACAAGTCCAATTCTCAGCATTTTATGGTAAAAGATCTTGCACAAACACTGAAGTGAAGACAAGACAGAGTGGGAGAAACAGGAATGTGACACAAGAACCATGTGAGTCCAGCAAAACGACACCTTTGGTAAGGATACATTTGTAAAAATTATGTGCACTGTGATTTTTACCTGATCAGCCACTAAAAGTAGGCAAAAGGATTCTCAGTGGTTGTCTGACAATTTGTTTAACTATCTTAGCAAGATTATTCCTGCTTGTATTCTACAAATCCCAAAGGTAAGATCAGACTCCAAGTGCTCCAGAAGGTATTAAGGCTGCCCTTGTTGCTTTGGCACAGATAGTTTTCATGGAAAATGTTGTGTCAATTATCTGTACTCTGTACGTTCTGCTGTTGTCACTAGAACTTTCTACCTGGACTACATCTCCCATGTCGCAACAAGGTCCCATTAGTCAGAGAAAAACCAATAAAGCATCATGCAAGACATCTGACTAAAGTCACTAAAGGAGTATATGATCATGAAATATCAGTTCTGGTGAGATATTACTGCAGCTTTTCTAACCAAAGGTTTCTGGGGTCCCACTCCACCCCTCCCGAAAGCTGACTTTGTTTTAAAAACAAAATCAATATAGTTGAAAGTCTACTTTCTTTTATCTGATTATAGCTGGTTTGGAAAATTTCTTGCCTGCTCAGTGCTTACATAGATCCTTCTGTGTGTAAATAATGCTACTGAAATCAGCAAAACATGCAGGTTTCTCTCTATTAAAGTAACTGCCAAATGAAGCTCTCAACAAGTCAGCACATAAAATAAAGACATATGGAATTAAATTCAGTGTGTTCAATCAAAAAAGTGAACTCAAATTAATTATGCAAACTTTAAAAATAACAACACATTTAGGGATATGATTTGTTCAGAACTACGATTTGCACACTACCTGAATCTAGCCAAGAGAACACATAAAACATTCATTTCTGAACGAACATTGTGCTCGTTTAGTACAATACACTCAGCCATAATGATGTAGCTAACAATTTTATGATCGTGTATGATTCATGCTGCAAAGGATACCATGCCACACTGAAACCTTTTTATTATCAATCACTAGGAAACACGGCCTTGAAGACTGGCATTAATTAAGAGGGTAAGGATTTACAAATGCTCCTGCTTCATTCTTCTAAATATAAATATTCATGGTAGTATCTATGCATCATGTCTTGAAGTAAAAACTGATCTTGGAAAATGAGAACTTGTAAAAGAAAACAGAAACATAATTATGAAAGGCTGTCTTCAAATCTTACAACTGGAATACT
>BJBW01022248.1:7073-19206 GCA_004320125.1 Scolopax mira
CATAGAACTGTATCAGGGCTGAGCATATTCATGCTCATATTCAGCAGTGGGCACAAATCACAGGCTGAAGTGGATAATTTCCCTGGCCTTGTCCTCCGGAGGCAGCTTACGAGGATGAATGAAAATTATGAAACAGCTTCAGAATGACAATTTTAAGCCAAGCCTATGGAAATGAATGAAAACTAATTTCAATTAATGCTGCGTGTATCTATGGCACTTTCTTTAACCATCTGTTTTATATCTGCCACCTTCTGCAAATGAGATTCCTGAAACCTGCCAGCAGGGCGCAAGGAGTGGTTTTGAGGGTGTGTACTAGCAATTTGGTGTGGTTAGCTGTATGCAGAGATAAGGAGCCAAAGACTTTAAGATCCCTGCTGAATAGGTCAGACCCTACGTGGTTTTTCCAGAAATATTTTCTCTGTGAAGGGTTTTCTCCACCAAGGACTTAAAAGTTTTGTATCTTCGCTGAAAGGGTTATCAAAAACTGGAACAGGCTGCCCAGGGAAGTGGTGGAGTCACCATCCCTGGAGGTATTTAAAAGATGTGTAGATGTGACACTTAAGGACAAGGTTTAGTGCTGGAGCTGGCAGTGTTAGGTTTACAGTTGGACTCGATGATTTTAGGGTCTTTCCAACCTGATTGATTCTTTATCAAGATTCTTGTTAAGTGGAAGCTTCTTTGCTCTACAGAAACGTGTACATTTAGAGGCTGGAATAAATAAAAGTAACTAGTGCTTTCACTGCTGGAGGTGGGGTCCAAGAGGACCACACTGCTTAAGCAACTTTAGGCCTAGAAGATGTGGAAAAACCTGCGGTAGAACGTTACCTAATTCCCATCCAAACTTTAAGACTTATGGCCCTTCTGCTTTAAAAGGAAGCAATAACACTATTGTCTAACGGAGTGTGCTGAGTAATGAGGTCCCTTGGTGTTTCCGTGTTTGAGTAGGATGGCAGCCAATTTGTGTAAGCAAAAAAATGAGACTTCTTTGGTGGAACACTGCTGGCTTTTAGGACCCTCTTATGAGCTTGTCGGGCTCAGTTGTAGTTGTTATCAGTTCTAGACTGTTCTCAGCCTGTTCCTAAAATAAAGATAAAAAATCCACACAGTAAGAACAAAGAAGTCAAAGCCTGCAGTTTCTTGGGTGTTTTTCTGATGGAGAGTGCACTCTGCACTCTCCAGCCCTCCAGTTCTGCACTGTTCAGGGGTTTCACTAACAGCACAATGTCATTTGTCTCAACTTTAGTGGCTGGGCAGATTCTGACACACCAGGAAAATGTATCTGTTTCAATTTGGTATTTAACAAGGTGCACAGATGGTGTTAAAAAGCAGGTAGAAGTGGTTAATCACCTGTGAATTTTAGGCATTTTTCTGCTGTCCATGGAGGACTTTAGAAGTGCATTTACTGCATGGTTTTCTCCAGGATGATTTGCATTTTCATGGTTGTTTTCAATCAATCACCCCGGAGAGGCTTGCAAATCTTTTAATTCCAAAGCTGTGAAGACCTGCCTGTGTCCACATTCCTAGCGCAACAAATGATTTGGGACCTGAATCATGTGGTATTCAGGATTCGCGCTCAGGCGTAGCCCTACCTCATCGCACCCTGAATTGTTTCATTTTACTGACACCATCTGTTTCTTGTGCCTAAACCAATTTGTATTCCATTTCAAGAGTTGTCCCCTATGCTCAGCTTTCTGACCTTGTAAATCGATCTCCCATACAGTCTGTAACAAATACTTTCCTGAAATCTGGATGAATTATGTCAACGATTTCATCTTTATCAATTCAGCAATGCATTGAAATGACCCTAATACATTTGTCATACATGATCTTCTTTTAACAGAACCGTGCAGCTTTTCCTTTACTAAATCACAGCTCTAACTGGATTGTAATCTTCTCCCTTATAAATGTTTCCATTATCTTGCTCACTACTACAGTCAGTCTTACAAGTCTGTATTTCCTTGGGTCTTCCCAGTGTCTCTTTTTGACAGCTAATGAAGCCACTCAGCAGTGAAGTGCATTTCAGGTAAATATAATTGATATGCTCTTTAAAAGAAGGAAAAAAAAATTAAAACCTAGTAAAATATACTATACTCCTAGTGCTCGACAGTAGTTTTAGAAATTCACTGAGATGAATGGAGAATAAAGGAGGATTTCTTTATTGCTGGCAGTTAGTGGCATTGATGGATCATGGTGTAGCGCTTCTCAGTATGGCCAAATAATTTCACTGTATAGAATTTTATATAGCTACAGCTAAAATTCAATGAACTGATTCAGAAGGTTCAGGATAAACTATAACAATAAGTTAAGCCCTTAAATCGATTTGGTATTTTAAAAGAAGAGGGAGCAGCAAGATGTCATCTTCCTTCACAGATGTAACTTTAACTGGAACTGTAAATCCAAAGCAGAGTATTGGGGGATAAGGGTATATAACGTGTGATTTAAGATCCATCCTGGAAATCAGTGAGGATTTGAGTACACCAACTCTAAAACATAATCGGAGCGTTATAAGAGTCCATCCAGAAAGTTAGGAGGGTATCTTTTTAGAAGAATAAAGATAAATTTCATATCTTCAAGAGGCTATTTTTGAAGAGTGCCGGGCAAGTTGAGAAAAGAAAATGACTGTGAAAGAAGCAGCAGAGGCATAGATAACCACTCATCCTACTATCCTCTCAAGATACGAGCTAGGGATGATTCCTATCAACGACTTCCAAACATAACATTATTCAGCTATCATTATGTTGTCAATCTAATTTGAATGTAAGTTATTCTGAGCACATGGCTGTTTTTGCCTTGTGTTTGCCTGTAAAGCACCGCACACCCCAAGCCAGGAAAAAAAAAAAAAGGGAGAATTATTGGATTAGAGGAAGATAACGTCCTCATTGAAAGTCCTGTGTGCAAACGCTTGTTTTCTAATCACCTTTGTGAAACCTGCTATACCACACAGAGCAATTCCTCTTCAAAGTAAGAAGAATTGCAGCTTATTTTATACTAACCCTGTATAGCCTTTCTACTTATGAGGAACGGGAGAAACTCCTGACACTGGGCAAAAAAACCTACCTGAACTCCCAAGATTTGGCTTTGGTGATGACCTTAAGTTCACAGAGCTCTCAGTATTGAGCAAACTCCATGTTGGAGATGAAATCCTGAATTCACACTGAAGCAAAATAGTTTTTTCCTTGACATTAGAAAGGCCAAGGTTTCAAATCCTTCCTTTTGAGACAGGAGTTATAGAAATTTTTTGCAGCTGTGGCACGGTTGCATCAGCAGTGAGTGCTGTAGAGATAGCCCATAAGTAATACAGAAAAATATTATTCCCAGGGCTGCAAGATCTGAGATAGTCACTGCCACCTAAAATATCAGTTCGCTATGTGCCAACAAGTCCATCTTCTTTCTCTTAACTCTAAATAAAAGCATAAAAGTTTAACTGAAGGGACAATTAGAGCCTGACAATGTGCATCTACCTGCCCTGTATCAGCCCACTGGGTAATTTTCTAGCTTTCAGCTTCCTTTTCCATTTTCCCATCTCTTTACAGTAAATCTACTATGAATTTCCCATTTTTGTTGCACTGGCTCTTTTTCCTCCTCTTTGTATTTTATTTTTGATCTCTTTCTGCCCTTTGGCTCCAGACAGGTCCTTTTCCTCTCTGATTTTATTTTGTATGCCTGTCTATGGGCAGCTTTCCATGCTCTCCACCCCAGCACCTGACTGAAGGACTAGTTCACCATTATGAAAGTCTAGATCAGAAAGGGTTTCCTCTCCTGAATCCTCAGACCTGACACATCCCGAGGCTTCCATCTCGTTCCCCAGCGAGGCCAGAGCGAGGACTGGTGACTTTGCTGTAACTCTGGCAGTTGCTTTTAGGCATAAAGTGCATTTGGAGTTTGATCAGAAGCTGTTTAAGAGCACGATGAAGAAAAGACTTGTGAAGCATTGCAGCACATCCTACCTGACCTTCCAGTAATGTGAGCCAAAGATAAAGTAAGTCCACAAGAGTAATGACCATCAGCAGAGGGAGCAGCACCCTCAGACTGGAGTGTAAGCAGATGCTGTGACAGACATGGACCTGTCAGCATGCTGTTGGGCCAACAGATTTCCCTTGGGGATACACAAGAATGAGGTCTAGAAGATCATTCCACAGCTCCCACTGAGTGTTCACTCCACCATGAACCTAACCCTGACAAAACCCATCACTAAACCATATCTCTAAGCACTACAACTGCCCATCTTTTAAATACCTCCAGGGATAGTGACACCACCACTTCCCTGGGCAGCCTGTTCTGATGTTTGATAACCCTTTCAGTTAGGAATTTTTCCTAATATCCAATCTAAACCTCCCCTTGTGCAACTTGAGGCCATTTCCTCTTGTCCTATCACCTGTGACTTGGGAGAAGAGACTGACCCCCCCCTCTCTACACCCTCCTTTCAGGGAGTTGTAGAGAGTGAGGTGGTTTCCCTTCAACCTCCTTTTCTCCAGGCTGAACACTCCCAGCTCCCTCAGCCTCTTCTCATAAGACTCGTTCTCCAGACCCCTCACCAGCTGCATTGCCCATCTTGTTGCCAACAGGGCTGCGTAAGCTTCTTCTGTCACCTGGACCACGTGTATTGCACCAGCAAGAGCCAATGTGAGGGTGAACCCCCGCATTGCGTCACCTGTTGGGTTCATGCCTGCCACACTACAGCTACCGTTTTACATTAAAGGAAGGTTTTAAATCATCTTTGAAGTTTTACACTAGGGTAACGTCAGGACAAAAGCAGTTAGTGACCAGTGGGGAAAAAAACACTGCCACAAAAAATAAAAAGAAGCAAGGTATTGTGTTACAGGATTGGAGCATTTCAGCCCTCAGGGTTTATTCATGTAAATGAATCTTGTGCTTATTCTGTCAGGGAACACAAATTAATAGCACACAAAGAAATATGAACCAACCGTCTTAAACCCCCAGATGAAATCAAACCACACAAATCAGATCCCGTTACAGATTTCAGGACCATGGTCTCAATCAGAGAGAGTTTTGCTTCTGTAAATAAAGTTGTTAAAGGTGACCCCATGTTAGGGTGAGAGTTTCAAACTTACCTCCCAAAATCTCTGAGGTGTTTGGAGCATGGTTTTTCTTTTGGATTGTGTCTGTAAGACTGAAAAGTCTCCAAATACAGTTTATTTGGAGAACATCTGAAGGCTTGGTTGATCCCAGAGCTCTGTTGGTATAGAGACTTACCAAGATGTGCCTTCAGAAAACATAGTTGACTGTTCTACACTACCATCATGAGAGATAACACCATTCCCCACAAAACCTAACAGCGCTTCTTCCGCTTAACTCTGACCTTAGATGATGTGTAAAGTTCAACTATGAGAGGGAATACTCCCCATTCATCCATTCCTCAATATGTGTGAATCTCCAAACACTGAAAAAAATAGCAAAATTTAGACTAGTACAGGAGTAAAAAAAAAAAAAAATTAAAAAAATCAAAGTCTCAATGATGTAAAAAGCAATCACAATAAAGAGAAATCACTTTTGATATCAACACTGTTAACAATCCAAATATCTGGAATTTACTTGCTCCCTTGTCATTTGCTCATCTGAGCCACAACATTGGGAGTTGTTTTTTGTCTCTTTGTGTTTCCACATGTTCCATTCAGTGGAACACTGAGTTTCCACTAGATCACAGTTTCAGGCTATTTAGATGTGATATGAAAGCAAAGGGATGAAAAGAAGGAAGATTTTTGCTTGGTCACTTGAACTTTGGATTTGGATTTTGGAAATTACCTGAGACTAATCTAAATTACTTAACTGACGTCTAATGAGACTGAGTTACAGTGTTTAGTCTGAACCAGAATGGTATTCAGTCTGCGGAAAGCATCTTTGCATCTCCCAGGGGATGCACAGTTCCATAGCAGAGGAATTCAAATTCAGCCCCTGTCTGCACTAACCGTACTGGTACCCAGGTACCTTACATGGCTTACCTGCTTTTAGAGGTCTTTGTTCTGCAAGACAGCATCACTTCAGTCTTTCTACACTTACCATCCTACTCAGGCTGCTGTTAAAAAAGCTTTTTTACTCCTCCCAGTGTGAAGGCACAACAAACTGTTCCTGTTCACAGCACATGGGCTGGCAGGACCACGCACACTAAGGAGGAACATACATGCACCGGTATATTTGCTGTGGTGTTTTCATAGCAACTTGAATATACACAATTTTTAAATAGTTTTGGTATCAAAGTGGGTCATTTTGTAAAAGAAAAGGAAAAAAAAAATAAAAATCAAATCATCTCACAATGAATTTGTGGAAAATACCGTGAAAATATGACCTGCTGTTAATAACTTCTAAAGAAACGGCCTAATTTTAGTGACCTCTTAGAGGAACATAACATTATCTAGTCTTTGGAGGTAGTATATTCTTTCCAGAAAAAAAAAAAAAAAAAGTGCAATTAGAAAGCCTAAAAATCGCATTCTAGACAAATTATTTTCAATTTCACTTGTCCCTATACAAATCTGTCCATGAGCCACTTAACAAAAATGTTGTCCAACCTCTAAGGACCAGCCAGACTTACAGACCTCAGAATCCATCTTTGAGACTTGGAGCAGGAGGCTGTTCTCTGAACTCCTGCTATTACATATAGATATTTAAAGCCTATAGGGTGGGTTTTGTACTGCCTTAAGAACTCACCTTGCTTACTTCCAGCACATGTGTGTATATGTGTGAGTCAAAATATTTTGCCCCTCTTTTTAATCTAGAAAACCTTGTCAATTAATATGTTAAAAGGACTCTGGTATCTATCATAAAATCATCAAATAATTGAAGCTAAAGGGACCTCTGGAGGTCATTTGGTCCAATACCTTGCCCAAAGCAGGGCAAACATCAAAGTTAGGTCAGGTTAGACTGATCAGTCAAGTTATGAGTATCTCCAAGGATGGAGATCCCACAGCTTCCCTGGGCAACACGCTGCACTGTTTGACTGTACTGACTGAGAAGAATTTTTTTTCTTATATCTAACCAGAACATCCCTTACAACTTATATCTCCTGACTCTTGTCCTTTTGTGTGCAATACTGAAATTTAGAAGAAAAATAATTCTCTACACAGACCTACCCATATTACAAGGCGGGGAGAGTGAAAATATTTTCTGGCTATTATAGTTTCTTTTTGCAGGATGTCCTAAATTAAATTATATAGTCAATTCTCTGTTATCAGAAAGTAATGGCTGAATTCAATGGTTTTTAATCAATGCATCAAGTTGGTGTTCAGATACAGGATTTCCCATACCTCAAGGCTGCCTTTATGAGGATTAACAAGTCTTCGTTTCTATGGTAGAAGTAGATTTTTCATGTTTATAAGAAATACCAGAAACTAATGTTATTCACTCACTCTTCTACTTTGCCCTTAAAACATATGGGGCAGACTTGTAATCACTGAAGTTGCTAGTTAATAGTTATAAATATATAAATATTAGTGAGCACGTAAGTAGACTATGTGGAAGGGAGATTACATCCTTAATCTAGTCTGGTTTGCTTAGTTTTTGTTTAACTGAGTTAATTTTAACTCATGCAGGGTGCATCTATACAGCAAGTCATTTTGCTTTGGGTAGCCTCCCAGATGCCTACACTTCCTTGCTTCCTTGGAGGTCCAAGCTGCCCTGCAGAATGCTGCATTTGTTGCAGGGTAGGAACAAGCACCCGTGAAGGTGCTTTGGAGCCATGACAGTGCTCATCATTATGACTCTATGATTTTAAAGGATTACACTAGATGTGATGCAGTCATGTTTTTGTTCTCTTCTTTGTTCCACCATGCACTACTGTTATAACTTCTTCTGGCAACTAAGGACACTAACCCAGAGTTGCTGCAGTGCAGGGAGATGGGCAGGAGCTGGGGATCCATGGAGTTCAGGAGGCATCCTGTTAACACAGGCAGGGTGTAGGAAGCCTAACATGGATCACAGCACAGGTGGCTTGAGCTTCATGGGATCCCAGAGGACAGGTTATACCCTTGGTGCGTGGGTCAAACGTGCAAGATTCATAGAATGGTTTGGGTTGGAAGGGACCTTAAAGAACACCAAGTTCCAACCCCTCTGGTATGGGCAGGGACACCTCCCACCAGACCAGGTTGCTCAAGAACGTGACAAATTTGACGTTCCTGGAGGGCTTGGGCTTCCCAGCACTGTGTACGCCTACCTTGAGTGCCATTAGCTCCACGTTTCACTCATTTGCTTGCACTCTTGCTGTGCTTCCCTTTCCTGTTTGAAGAGGCTTGTTTAATTTTGCTAACAACTCTGAATGAAGATAAGGCCCGTGTGTGTAATAACAGACTAAAATTAAACTTCAAACAAATTATCTGTTAGGATTTAGGAAAATCTTATCTGGGGAGGAATTAATCCTTGCTGCTGGTTTTGGGGCTTTAGCAGGCCACCGGGGATTTTTTCAGTCTGGTGCATACACAGCAACTAGGACAACGTGCATAATTCTGTGGATATGCTAAAAAAAAAAACCCAAACCAACAACAACAAAAAAAAAAAAACCAACCCCAAAAGAACAAAAAGCCAGGAGGAGATAAATGGATGCTCTTGGAAGCATAAATGAGACCAATAGTCAGAAAAATCATTTGGGAAGATCTTCAATATTTACTAAGTTTTGTGGTTTTCTTAAAGCTATTTTTCTTTCAGTTCTGGGGGCATAGATTATGCAGCATTCAGAGTAAAAAGCCCTCTCAGGACTACACAACAGTAAGAGATGAGAAACTGCCTGAAAACATTGTCTTAAATGTCTATTATCCCCAACCACACGATGCAGTAATTTGGAAGTATGAGGTGCCTGAACTCTGCAGAGGTTTCCACTGAATCCATTGTGAATTCCACTATTGTCTTGGGAATATTTGACTGCATTGCCATGCTGTCGGATGGTCATGGTTCAGGGTACTTAGAACAATCTAACAAGTAATAGAATGGGCTAAAACTGCACCCTGAAACCCCAGAAGATTGAATGCACCCTCTGTGGGTGTCCAGAACATCTGACTGCATCCCCTGAAGCTGTGTATGAAGAGTCATTTCTTGCCTGAGGGAAGAAAATGCAGTCAGAAGCTCAGAACCCAGCAGGAAACATGTACAAATAAAGAGCAAAACACCTTTTCCCCTGGCTGATGGTTGGTTTAGGTTCTTTCCCTCCTAGGTAGATTATAACTCTTTGGCCACTCTGCCTCCACATCCATTCTTCTCCCCTTGAATTTGCAGAAGTTGTCCTTTGGTATTTGCATGTCTTTTCCATTTCAAGGGGTCCAAGTCACTGTTTGGCCCACCATAATGATGTGATTTATTAGGAAATACACAAATGAGCACCCACTGAGGTCCAGCTCTGCTCCTCTCCTCAGCCAGCATCCCCTCTCACTGCAGATGTATAGATCTGCATCATTGCTCTACCCCGTCTCTGACCATGGATTGCACCAAGAAGAGGAGCTGAGAGGGCTCAATTCAACGTGTGGTCTTCCTGGTCAGAAACCACCTCTCTCTCCAGAACAGGACTCTTTCTATTCCCTGAGCTGCTCATGACCCCATGTTGCTTATCATAGATCTCAGGTGCCAGAGGAATTGAGGATAGCTAAGGAAAGATCTTTGAAATAACCTTTTCTATTTCATCACAAAGGGAGTCAAGCAAAAGGAGGGACCCTTGTTCACCTCTGAAGCTTCTGGCAGGGACACCATATTCACAGTTACTGAAGCACACCTCCAGCTGTTCACAGTGCAGTGATGCCCAGCCCAAGAAACCCACACACTGTGTGAGACCTGAAGATCTACCAAACCCAGAAGTGCCGTGTTGGTGCAGTTCTTTGTCTCAGCCACCTATCCCTGTTGGGTGGGCAAACCTTCAACCTGGTCCTGGTCTTCAGCTGCACCGCAATCACACAGGTCAAACATGGTGCTCTTGGTGTTCCTCTTACCTACCTAGCCATTTGCTGAGAAGTAACCCAAAGACAGCTTGCACCAGCTGAAGTCCTTCTTTCATGCTATTTTTTGAAAGGCATCTGACAACCTGCCGGTAATCACTACCTGTATGGTCTTTCTCAGTACGCAGCCAAGGAGGACGAAGCAGAAGTCCCTTGAGATGCACAGTCTTTTTTTCAGTCCAGCCTTTAGCTGGGCAGAGAGGTCACTGCTGAGCAATCCCTAGCCCATGCAAAAGGAGTATGTTATCTTGGCAACACTTCAAATGTCCGCTGACCTGAAGAGTGAAAGACTGGGGACGAGAGGTTAAGTAGTTCTGTGTGCTGAACGCGTGGCATGATAGCTCCTTTTTATTTTTCTTGAATTTCCATTTTCTGTGCAGCTCTTGACAATAAATGTCATATGTCTTATTGCAATAGATGTTTCTGGCAGAAGGAAAATGCATTTCCGAAGGATTGAATTTGTTGCCATGGGAGGCAATACAAATAATTTGGGGTTAAATGCAAAGAGACAACAGAAAGCTCTCTTGTTAAAGTAAATACAATCTCATTGCTTTGTATTCAGTTTGAGAAGGTTCATGAATATCCTTGTTTTCCGTAACCTTGCACATTATTGAACAAGATCTTTCATTTGCTTCTACTTTTTGCAATTTCCTTAGAGTCTATTTCCTTCCCTCTGCAGAAACTGAGTTGTGCTTCGTGCGCTTGACAAAGCATCAACGTCTGCATGTGAAAGATTTCAGAGAGAAGAAACAGTAAAAAAAAAAGATGGAAACCGTTCCTAATAATTTTCCCTTTGATTTTCATAGACTCGTGTAATAGGTTGTATCCAACGGTGGATTTTTCCTGAAGATATATTTAAACCAAGCAAATTCAGATTTGACTTGTTGACACGAGAGAACAAACTCAGTGAAAGAAATAGTCTGTCTTGCTCAGGAGCTGCCTCAGATGGAAGCCGTGTGCTCCTCACAGGAATGTACTTGTATCTTCAGAGAAGAACCAATTGGAAGACGGGTCTTGATTTAGGAATACAAAACGAAAATAGAGTTATGCAGATGTGATACCTACAAGACAGCGCCCATAACTGGAGGGTCACCAACCAGCACATCGAGGTGGCACATTTAAGTACCCACTCAAGGTAATGCTGCAAAAAGAAGGGAGTGATGAAAGGTTCTGTGAGCATCCAGGCATCCTTTCTGCTTTCCTACACAGAGCAGTTTATAACTGCTGTGCCTTGGTTTCTTGGCGACAACGATTGTTGGGTTTTACCAATTAGGGGAAGGGAAGGCCCAAACCCCACCCTTTTGAGCTGGAGCAAACTTCTTCAGTTTGTCTTGCTGAATTGTTCATGCAAATCAGGTGCTGCTGACTGAAATGTTCTTGATACAAAATAAGCTGCAGGAGCAGTTGCCACACCCTCTGCCCTCTCCAGGTGGAAGGAGTTGCTCCTCAAGGAGCTCCCATCCTCTGTTGCTCAAAGGAATTCAAATCCACTGCTTATAACACTCTTGTCTTCTGCCCAAAAGACCTACACATCCTCAGATGCTGCCTGTGCCCAACAGACACACATCATTTCCAAGGAAGGAAGGGGGTTGCTAATCTATTCTTATTTTCAAGTGTAGGCTCTGGGGAGCCCCAGAACTGGGATACTAGACCTTATCTCCCCACAAGATAGGGGAGGGTTGAGCATTCCTAACACCCAAGTTTTTACAAATAAGAGAGGGCCCAATAAGCCTTCTCTTTAACCCACCCACACTGAGACCCCAGGAGCAACTCATAACCTACTTCTGATCAGAGGGTTTGCAGAAGACCATTTTGTCATCATTATAGTGACTCTAGATAATTTTTAGTGTTTACCACAACATCACCATATTTATGGATAACTGCAGGTAGCTGGTCTTCTTGGGTTGAAAGGGAAGATCCTGATCCAGCCGTCAGTGTAGATGAGTGAAGGTGAACTGCAGCAGGGAAGAAACCCATGGATGAGCCAGAGATGTTTTTAGTGAAGACAATCTTAATGCCTTGGGCTGCAGTTGTGAGCAGTAGGAGTGAATCACTCTCTTCCCTAAATTGTACCACTGCGTGGGGCACGCATCAGACATTAGCAAGCTCCCAGTTATTCCAGAAGTTAGTATGCTGTGCCAACTCATTACTTCCTAAATAGCTTCAGTGTCAGGGCTAAGTGGTGACTTAAGTGACTGCTGACATTC
>BJBW01022256.1:186-20623 GCA_004320125.1 Scolopax mira
ACCTGGACACGTTCCTGTGGGACCTGCTCTGGGTGGACTTGCTTTGGCAGAGGGTTGGAGTGGGTGAGCTCCAGAGGTCCCTTCCAACCCCACGTGATTCTGTGATTCTGTTCCTTCTAACCTGGGCCCTCCTGTTCTGCGTAGCGATAGGACAAGGGGAAAGGGTGGGGGAAAGCTAAAAGAGGGGAGATTTAGACCAGGGGATGGTGGAGGGAACTGGATGGTCTTTAAGGTCCCTTCCAACCCAGCCTGTTCTGTGATTCTCCCACAGGGCTGAGAATGGTCCCACCTGCATGGTCCTGCGCCCGCTGGCCGGCAGCCCCTCGCAGACCAGGCTCACCTGGCTCCTCAGCATCGACCTGAAGGTAGGTTTGGTGGGGACTGTGGGGCAGCAGCAGCAGGATGGGCACTCGGGGGGCTGTTTGTGCTCACGGGCTGTGTCTGCTCCTCCCCAGGGCTGGCTCCCGAAGACCATCATCAACCAGGTCCTCTCCCAGACCCAGGTGGACTTCGCCAACCACCTCCGGCAGCGCCTGGCCCAGCCGGTGGCCACGGGCTGCTGGCCACTGCCTGGGGAGGGGGGACAGGGACCATCTTGTAACGGGGCACCAATTAATTACAGCCTGTGCTAAGTAACCAAGGCCTTTCATAGTAGACACTACTAATTAATACATAGTTCCAATGAAAAAAATAAACAAAGCTTTATTTATTAAAACTTTGGGGTGGGCTGGGCCAGCACGTCCTCATTGTGCAAAGGCAGGACCAAAAATCTGAGCCAAGTCCTGCCTTTGCTCCACGGAGCATGTGCTGCCCCTGCAACCTCCTTAAATAAATAAGGCTTTAATTAGCAGTGTCTGCTAATAAGGGCATTGCCTAATTAGCTGTTATTGAGGTCCCAGACACCTGACGGGGAAGGCAGGAGGACCAGCAAACACAGGACTTGCTCAACCTCACCTTTTATTCCCTTTCTTTCCCCCAAAACACAAGCACAGCGTGCACTTACCTAAAAGTTTTATTCCCTTCTCCCTCCCCCCCAGTAAAGCAGATCTAATTTATTTTCCTCCCCCTTGGACACAGTGTCCAATTATTTATTCACTCCGAGTGCAGCGGTGGCCATCGCTGCGTAACTGGGCCTTGGGGGGAGCGGGAGGGTCGGGATCTCATTCAGAAGAAATCACAAGAAAGAAAAAAAAATAAAAATAAGAGTAAAAGCCTTTATTTTTAAACTGGTTTCCAGTTTGTGGGGGAAAAAAAAAAAAAATTTACAGTTTGGCCAGAAGCCCACGTTTGAGTCTCACATGCAGTAGTCTTGTTCCACCCGCCCGCTGGGTGTAGGGGACAGTCAGGCACAGCACAAGTGTCAGTGTGGGTACAGGGGGAGACCCCGCTGCTGCTGCTGACACACGATGGGTACAGGTGCAGGAGAAGTGACCTCCACACACCACACTCGCTTCTCCAGCTCTACTGGGAGTCCCTGGAGGCTCCTGGAGATGCCCACCACCAGCACGACACACAGGAGGACTGCGCTCAGCGAGACGCCAGCGGGGTGACAAATACACACAAATCCTGCCAAAGACCTGCTTTGGCTCCAGCTCCTTGGCTGCTCATTCCCAGTGATGCACGTTCCTCTGGAATGGAATAACCCCCCCAGGACTAGGGGGTCTCCTTCTCCTGATGGCTGCGCCACCCACCTCGGTTACGGCTCCCAGGGGGGGCTTCGCCTCCCGTCCACTTCTGTCTCCACGTGGTAGAGGACATCTGCCAGCGTGTGCTCCACCACTGCCCCCCAGCCCATGTCACTCATCTGCAGAGGCAGGGACAACAAAAACACCAATTCAGCCTCTTACTGATCAAAAGAGACCGACACAGGCAAGAACAGGGGCAGGAGCAACAAGACAGCATCTCCTATTTAGTTAAAATTTAGCTAAGTTATCTGTTGGGCTATCTGTGCTTAACTATTTTTTAAATATAATCCTTTTTGGTACACCATCCAAGTAGCAGACAGTAGAAGAGGGCAGATACTGGCTCGATATAACTCAGCTCTACCACCACATCTCCACCACCTTCTGTTTAAATACCATGAGGCTGTCGCAAAGTGGGGGGTAAAAAGCTTCAGTGGGGGTGTAAAAAAACCAACTTACCGGACGGTAAGTGATATCTCTGGGTGGATACTTGAAATAAGGCCCAAAGTTTATAGAAACCTGCAGAAGACACATTTGTTATTAGATATATAAAAAAAGGGGCAAATCTCTTTAGTCTTCAGTCCTCATCCCACCCTACTCCTGAGTCTCCCTGTGCCAGCCCACGGGGACAAACCTCCTTGGGGTGACAGGAGGGGGGGGTTCACTCCAGAATGGCTGCACTAAAATACTCCCCATCTTTCCTCTTCCCTTCCCAGAGCGCCCACGCTCCACATTACTGAAACCACAACAGACTGAGGCACACGTTACTCACTGTGCAGCCTTTGTACAAAGAAATAGCAGGAAAATAAACTCCTTCGAAGATGTCTTTAAAGGCAACTCCTTGGCTGGCACCGTTCTTGAAGAATATTATCTGAAAAGAAAACAGAAGAGGGTTTTTCTTCCCCATCGCTGGTAGATTTCATGACCTCAGTGGTGACCCCCAACCTCAAGAGGCAGCTCCCCTTGGCTGGTGGCAGACAATGACTCAAGTGACAGCAATAACACGAGGAGCAGAGGGTGCAGCTGGGTTGCTAAGCTCACTGCTATTGTTGCCTTAATAAAAGCATTCTTTTTGATGAAGCACTAATGACCAGCCTCCTTTTGTGCTCATTAAGTGCAAGGGGTTAATACTTCCCTAAGCCAGTCTCAGCAGGCTCACCTGGCTGCCGGGTGCTTGCTTCAGGCTCTTCTCTGCTTTGTCCACAAAGTCCTTCTCTTCAAAGTACAAGTAGCTTTTGAATTTGATCAGAGCCTGAAATGTTAGAAAACAACCACTTTGGACATAAGCCAGAAAAAGTGTCACCTTTAGTGACACAGAGCTCCGGGAGCCCCACGCTGGGCCAGGCGTGCCAGCTCCCTGGGCAGAGTGATTCACACACCTCAGGAGGGGAAGAGGAGATTACAGGAGACGTGGGTGCTCATTCAGCACCCCACACACAGGCTTCCCTTGCAGGACCTCTGGGTGGGTCTGAGGATTTCATTTTCTTTGGACCACTTCCTCCACTATGAACCCCAGGGGTACCCAGCGACAGGATGGAAAGGGTGGGCTCAAAGGGGGCTAAAGTGAGGCTCCAGCAGCCCGTTTCCCACTTGTCCACCCAGCCAACACTTAATCCCACAGCAACCTCCACACCTCACCTTGTCTTTGTAAGTGTCGGGCAGAGATTTGGCCGTCTCAGTATCTTCTGGAAGACTGATGTAAAATCCTAGTACGTCCCCCTGCCCGTAGCCAGATGAATAGTGTTTCCCTATCGACTGGTGAAACTTGGTTCCCTTTTTGCTGCGCCAGGAGTAACTGAACTTGTCATATCCCAGAGGGGCCTGGAGGTTCCCTGCAGAAACCAACATGGAGTGGAGCAGGAGCACTTCTGTGTCCCGCTGGTTTGGGCAATTACAGTTTGGGTACTTACATTCAGTAAACAAATATGACTGCCATTAGTACAAATGCATTGGCTACAGCATTAAGACAGGCCAAGCATGCAACAGTGTGAAGGATCCATCTGTATCTAGTTCTGCAGGGGTTAGATCAGCTCCAGAAAGAGTTTCCCCTCAAGAAAAGCAGTGAATGGGGCAAGCTAAACACAACTTGCCCTCCTTAGGACTAAAATTACTGGGGAAAGAAACGTAGGAACCAGCTGGAATCCTCTGCCAAGAAATACTTAGTAAAATTACCTACCTAGTGGCTGTGACCAGCCCAGTCTGGCAGCTGTGTCTGGAGGCATCTCGTCCATGGAGATTTCAAAGTACCAGGCTCCTTTCCGCACTCCATGCGAGGCTCGAACCATTGAATAGCCCTTCTCCCCGACCACCGTCAGTCTGTCATCAGAAATCTTCAACTGAGGAGCTGCAGAAGATGAGAGGAGACAGTATTTGAGATTTCTGAGGTGTAGTGATGTCAAAACACAAGCGAACATACAGAAATGGATTTAACATTTGCAATTCTTAGAGCAATTATGTCCAAAAACCTCAGTAATGAGTAATGTGAGGTTACAGCTACACCCAGGACAGGGTCGGCAGCTTCATACCTCGGTCGTGCAGTGCCAGGAGGACCCGTTCATAGAGGCAGGCTCTGTAGAGGTCCCCAGGAATAGGTTTTCCTGCCCAACAGTCCAGCTCCAGTTTCTCGGGGTCGGGCGCGTGGGGGTCAGGCTCAGCCAAGATGTAGCGATACCCATCTTTATTGAAGGGGTGTTCCAAGGGATACCCGTGGGGGGGTAAGCGCTGAGCGGAAAACAGTGGGTCACTGTGAAACACAAAAGCTACAGGTTGGCACCTTGGGGTGGCTGTGGTGCAGCCACGAGTCAGCCCAGGACAGAGCAGTACCTGTGCTTCCGAAACACGTGGTGGGAAATGAGAATATACTCATCTATTTCAGATAATTCCTAGCACGTGACCTATGAATAATGTCCCAGGGTTATTTATGGCCCGATTGCCCATAGATGCACGGAGGGCAGGGGCAGGGGCAGGCAGGGTGAGGCATCACAAGTGAAGCTGTCCCTCTGCTGAGCATACACCTCCCTACAGATGCCCCTCTCCGTGCCACTGTGTCATTTTTCCTCTTACCTCCTGGTTTTCTTGGCCGTTCCCGTGGTCCCTCCGTCCTGCTGCTTGCGCTTGGCTCCCCGTCCCTTCCCACTGCCCCCGGCAGCCATTCCCCCTAAACACAGAAACCAGGGACGTCAAGCAGCCGGTGAGCAGGGGGCAGCCCGTGAGCGTGGAATCTCCACAAGCACAAAGGGGCAGAAACAGCCAAATTAAAATCAGTTCAAGAGCTCAAGAACCTTCCCCCGCAGTTATATTTGAAAATGGGCTTTACTGAAAATGAGCACAGCAAAACCCACAATGTTGACGTAGCTTCTAGTCAACTTCTGAAATGTCTAAATTTAGAGTGGAAGCTCTGTGAGATTTATCAACAAAATGAGCTCGAGATTTTAAGGTGAGAATTAAGAATTATCAAAAGATCTCCAGAGAGTAGCACCAGGATCCACTCCAAAAGGGTTATTATTGGCTTTCATGGAGATTCCAGTCACAGCTCAAATCTATTTCTGCAAAAGCAGCAGGAAACCCAACCTCCAACACACACTATCTGGTTTTAAGCAAAGTTGTCATCCCAGCGACACGCGGCGCTGGAGGAAGGCTCTGACACTGACAAGCTGTAGCAATAACCTACTTTCCATCTATAAACCAAAATACACCTAAGCTGAGGAAAAATGAAAAGCAACAGAGGTGTTTCTCTTCAGCATTACCAAAACCACGGCCATGATTGAATTAATAAAACAACTATTATTTAAATAAAACTATAGTATAGGAAAAGCTGCCCATCAAACAGAATCAAGCTATTTCCAGTGTAACGTTTCAATACGTTAAACTGAATATGCATTTCATCATTACATTCTTCCAAAAAAGATGACTATTGATTTATTGGGAAAGCTATAGAATTTTCATGTACTGCAGATAAACACCTTTACAAACCACATACTGTGTCTTAACTAAAAATACAGGCAGCTGTTAAATTATCCGCGTTCCCCTTAGAGCGTAAGGGACTCAAACCATTGGAGAAATACCATATTCTGCACAAACGTGACGTCATCTCGGCTGCAATCGCTACTTTGAGTCCAGACACACACTGAGGCTCTCTGGCTCAGCAGCACTTATTTACCTAAACAATAAAATATCACACCAGCTCGCAGACTCACACCACTTCTTTAGGCATTAAGATTTAGAACTACAACAATATCAGGCCAAATCACACAAAGTAAAACCAAACATAAGTGAAAATAAAACTTGAAACCAGTCAAGAGTTGCAGAATATGATAATTAAAAGCTTCTAATTGCTAAAGATTAAAACATGAAATTGTTGGTTTGTATTAAAGTATTACTGCAATCACATCAGGGCACACTTCTGATTTTTAATCAACTTTAGCTTCTGAGATAACTGAGCAAAAAAAAACTTTGCAAACAATAATACTTAAGTTTTAGAAGCTGAAAGGTAAATATTCACCTCCCAAAGAGGCTCCACCTGTAAGAACAGAAGTGGCACCACGCATCTGTTAGTCTTCCAGACGTTAAAGAAAAAACAACCAGTGCATGAAATGGAGACAACGCAGCCTTAGCCATCTACCAGTCTGGTTTAAAAAGCCCCAAAAATCTCCTGTCAGGTGTTTCAATTCAGTGTTCAACTCACTAATTGAACGTGTTTACCATAGAAGGGTGTAATCTCATGCATGAAGACATCTCATCAGTGGGAAATACTCCACTAAGATGAGTGTAACTGATCTGAGCTCAGCAGAGGTGTTAGCACAGCTGCTTCTATGCAAAACAGAACAACAGTAAAACACCAGCAGTGATTCTAAGGACTAATACATACATGTGATTATCAGGAATAATATACACTTTCCCCAACTACTTTCAAGTCTCAGAGTGAGGGAGGCAGGAAATCTGAATAATGCCAGCAGGTAAATTAAAATCATTATGGAAGAACAGGGACAAGCTCAGCTTTCTCACAAGCATCTCGACTTAGTTGGCCGCCATGAGGAAAAAGGTTGAACTTTCACAGTGAGGTAAAATTAATCTCTCTCTACAGAAAGGCACGGTGAGACTAGCTAAACTTATTTTGAATATAATAAGTATAACCCCAGCATATGACAAGCTTAAACGCAGCATCTCAGCTGCGTAACTGCACAGACACCCAGCTCTGGGGCTGGGAAAATACAGCTTAATCCCAAATACTCAAAACCCGCCCGATTCAAGAACTTGCCATTTAAACTTCCGCTGGTGGATACGGCGTTGTTCTGTTTCTGGTTGTCGTATGCAGGACCAATGTTGGCAAGATCCTAAAAGAGAGAGAAAAAAAAAAAAAAGGTGATGTACAGACTCAGTGAAAGTACCACTGAAAGCCTGACCTTGGCACTTCCAGATGTCAGGGCACTCCAAGACATCGCCTGGCACAGGACCAGCTCATGGCACAACTTGGCCAAGTTCTGAGCATATGCCACCAGCAAAAAGAACCCCCAGGCTCCCCCTCCCAGCTCCCCACAGCACACAATCCCTACAGCCTTAATTAATTACTTGGTCTAGAAGCCCAAACTTGGGGTAATCTTCTTCTGGGTCTTTACTCCCGGGGTCCGGATGCTCCTTCACCAAGAACACATCTCTCTCTTTGCACTGAAACAGAGGAGGAGTTTGAGTTACGCAGGGTAAGGTCACATCACCTTCATTAACAAGTGTTTAAATCATACTATTTACTATTAACTTCTATATCAACTCCATAAGGATCATTTCTTCACCATTCATGACAGCAAACAATTATACCATTCACAGAATTTAACTCCAAATACTTACCATGGTTTTCACAATATTATTAGGCCAAGTCATTTTCCCAGGTCTCTGTCGTGTTGTCATACACTCCCAGTATTTATCAATAAATGGGATAATGTCCTGAAAACAATAAATAGAACTGAGTCTTAAATGTGTGGGTCTAAAATTCTTGCTGCCAGTGGGTTTGAACTCGCTCTTCACTGACATCCCAGCTGACCCAAATCCATGGTTTCTGTAACAGCCATACCTTGTCTTTTGAGAACATAGTTTTCGGGTGCTCATCTTGCGTCCTCGACTGCCACGTTAAATTGGCCAGAGCACTAAGGCACATTTCCTTGAGATCTTAAAAACAAAAATATACCAGAGCTGGAATTACGCTTCACAAAGATCAAACACACTCGTGCACACAGCAATTTTACCCTGCCAGCACCCTTGTACCCTGAGTAACAGTAAAACCCTCTCAAGGCCTGTCCTAACACACCTGCCCTCACTGAACAAAAGATTTTCACTACTTTAATAAACTAACAGCAAAACAGCAATATATTTCTACAAAAACCTTGCAAAAGACACATGCTTGTTGCTAGTATGGGATTTTTTAGTCATTCTCAAAAAGTTTCAGCAGATCCCTCCTACCAACTTTAGATAAGCTGACACCTCTGGGATCATCTTGCACAAAATTTCAATTTTTTTTTTTACACTTACTTGCTTGTTTTCTTAAGAAATACGTGTTCCCACTGTGATGGCAAACATTGCAATGGAAACTGTAGTTGGTCATGAAGGGCAGACACGATCTGAAAAAGAGCATAGTATTTTTAAGCTGTGATGTAGGAACATCAACACTTCCTGCTGTGGCGGGTAAAGCTTTTGATATTTACATAAACCACTGGTTTCCAAGTGTCCGAGGACCTGGACAGGGTCCCCGTCCTTGGGAATTTACACTCCACACACTTCAACTTCTGCTGACCCAAGTTTCATGCCCAGCATTAAGCAGAGCTCACGTACGTGGTGTCGATGCCAAAGGTGTCTGCTGTGAACCACTTGGTGCAAATCCCACACTGCAGCTCTATCTCCCCGAGCTGCCGCCCGTTCTCTTCATCCACCGACCCTGCCTGAGCATCCAAAGCTTCGGAGTTGTCCCCGGCAGCTTCCTACAACCAGGAAAGAGCAGCAAACTTGGACTGGCTTAAAGACTGAGTCAGACAGGAAAGAAGTTTTGGGCAGTAATCTGTCAAGACAGGAACATTTAGGGGGAATATTTTCCCCCTCCCCTGATAAGTCATCCCCCCCCCCCCCCCCGCAAGCCCTGGCCGCGCAGCCACCTACCAGGGGGTCCTTTCCGTTGGCAGACTCTGTCTCCAGAGCTGTGGTGACATCGACCAGGGCGGCATCCCCCCTGTGAGAGCAGAAATGAGATCCTCAGGGGGGTCCCCATTTTGGCCCTGACAGAACCGTGTGGCCTGGGGCAGCCTGGGGCAGATCGGCCTGGACTAGGGCAGACTGGGGGTTGCCTGCCCCTGAGGCCTGGAGCTGACTGGAGCACCATAGTGGTGAACTGGGGCAGATCGGTACAGCCTGCCCCCGGGGCCCGGCCTGCCCGGGGGAGCCTGGGCCCACGGCCTGGTACAGACTGGGGCAGCCTGGGCCCGGGGCCTGGCGTGGCCGCGACCCTCCCTGGCAACACCGGCCGCGGACCAGGGCACCCTGGATGTCGCTGGGGCCCAAGGAGCACCCGCAACCGCAGGGCTCCCCGGAGAACGGTCGGGCACCTCCCGCTCCCCTCACGGCTTCCATGGCGAGGGTGCGGGGGGTGTTGGGCCTGCACCGGCGGGCGGGCAGAGGGGGGATCATACCCAGTCTCGGCGTCGGTAGCGCCCGGCTCGGGAGGGGCGGGAGGTTCGGGGGCGGGCGGCTCCGGAGCGGGCTCGGCACCCTCGGTCGCCGGAGCGGCGATCCCGGCCGCGGCCGCCGCCGTTGGGGCCGCCGCCATCTTCCCGCCGCGCTCGGGAGAAGGCGCCGCGCGCCGCTCTCGCGAGACTCCCCGCTTCAATGGGCAACGGCCGCCGGTGGGACCCACCGCGGGAAAGAGGGAAGGACGGAGGGAGGACGGGAGCGCCACTTGTCGGCGGCCGCTGGGAAAGGCACGGAGGGGAGGGGGGAGCCGTGGCGTCACTCTGCTCCACCGTGACGTCACCCTGTTTCGCCGTGACGTCACCCGAGCTGAGAGCTAGGCGGGGGCTGGCTCAAGGGTGATACACCGGAGGTGCCCAGCGGGGCGGGGGGGTGCCACCGGTAGCGCCCGTGGGCTCCGCTCCGGCCCCGGCCCCACGGCGGGGGTCCCGCGGGAAGGCTCAGCACGTTTTCCCCCGGAGAGAAGGAGTGTCGCCCCCCCAGCAACTCCCCAGCTCGGCTCCTCACCCCCCCGGGGCCGCGCCAGCTGTGCCGGGGGGGGAAGCCCAGCCATGTGTCCCCACGGCCGCCCCCGGTGGCTCTGGAGCGCTAACGGCCCCCAGCAGGGGGGTTCTCCGTCACATCCCCCCGCTCCAGCCCCATAGAGTTCCCCCCGAAGGCTGGTACCCAAGCCCTGCTCCAGACCCCCCTGCCTGGACGGGGCGGGGGGAGTGACTGGGACGATGTCCGGGAGGTCCTGGTCCCGTCTCCAAGGAGGACAGGATGGCGGGGGCGGGGGGCGGTGCGGTGGTCACCTGTCCCCAGGGGTCCCGGGTGGCGGGCAGTGCAGGGCGCTGAGGACAGCGGTGTCCCCGCACAGCGAGGGGGTGGCCGACACCACACACACCCCCTCCCGGCAGGACAGGGCCGGAGAGAGGGATGGGGAGGAGAAGGGAGATGGAGCGCTGAGGCAGGGAGGGAAGGATGGGGAGAGGGAGGGAGGGAGAACGGGGGGGAAGGGAAATGGGGAGCGATGACGGGGGGTAAATAGGGGTGGAGGGGAGGGAGGATGGAGATAGGGACGGAGGGAGGGAGGGAGCCGGGGGACGGAGGGATGGGAAGAGGGACGGCGAGAATAGGGGAGGGAGGGCGGGCGGGAGGGGGCCGGGGCCGCGGGGAGGGGGCTGCCGGGACCACCCGGGGCGGCGCTCGGGGCCGCGGTACAAATAGGACGGCTGCGGGCTGCCCCTGCAGCCATGCGGGTCCCGCCGCGCTCCGCACCCGCGCTGGTGCTCTGCGCCCTCGCTCTGTTCCGCCTGGGATGCGCATCCACCCGGGCACCGACACGGGCACCGACACGGGCACCGACCCACGCACCGGCCCGCGCCCCGCCGCGCTGCCCCCCGCTGATGCTGCAGCTCCTCCGCGCTCCCCCCGCCCCGCTCCGTGCCGCCGCCGCCGCTGCCTTCAGCCTCTCCCCGCACGGTGAGTGGGACCACGGCCCCCGGCATCCCTGTCCTGGGACCCGCACCGACCCCGGGCATCCCTGTCCCCGGTACCCGCGCTGTTCTCAGGCATCCCTGTCCCCGGTACCCGCGCTGTCCCCAGGCAGCTTCATCCTGGGACCTGCAGTGTCCCCAGGACCTGTACCATCCCCGCACATCCCAGTCCCCGGGACTGGTACAGTCCCCTCACACCCCCGTCCTGGGACACACTCTGTCCCCAGGCATCTCCCCATCCTGGGACCCCCGCTGTCCTCAGGATCCGCACCATCCCTGCTCACCCCTGTCCCCAGAACCAGCACTGTCCCCAGCCATCCCCTTCCCCATCACCAGCACCATCCGGTGCTCTCCCCCACCCTGGGGCTCCCACAGCAGGACCCGTGCCCTGGCAGCAGGGGAGGGCCAAGCTGGGGGGGTCCCCTCACCGTGCCCCTTGGGTTTCAGGCTCCCTGCAGAACGGCTCCCGCTGGGCGCTCTCCTTCGACATGTCCTCCCTCTCCAGCAGCCAGGAGGTGAGTCTGGCCCAGCTCCGCGTCCGCCTGCCCGGCCTCTCTCCGTCCCACGACGCCCCCCTGGACATCTACCACAGCCGGCGGCAGAGGTGCCGGGGTGGCAGGACCTGCGCCCACCAGCTCTTCCTGGGCACCGTGGCTGGTAGCCCCTCTTCCACCCAGGCCTCCTGGAAAGTCTTTGAGGTCACCAGCCTGCTCCGGTCCTGGCTCCATCAGGCCGTGGTCCCTGGACACCATGGTCCTACGGGAAGGGAGCAGTGGGAGGGAAGTGGGGCAGCCACCGCGACCACCGCCCCCATGCACTTGCCCATCTCAAGTGATGCTGGCCAAGGGGAGCCAGCCCTGCCCCAGGACGTGACGGACGGAGTCCTGCTGCTCGTCTTCTCCAGGGACAAGTCTCCAGGAGACCACAGCCTCATCAGGACGGCCGAGACCTCCAAGCACGTCATGCGTGACAGCGGCTCCCAGGGCGCGGGGACCCGCCGGCACCGCAGGAACAGGAAGGAGAAGCAAAGGATCAAGGTGAGCGAGGCTGTCGCTGCCGCTGCCGTCCCCGGGGAGGAGGGCAGGTCGCTCTGCAGGA
Source organism: Scolopax mira (assembly GCA_004320125.1). Lineage (NCBI taxonomy): Eukaryota > Metazoa > Chordata > Aves > Charadriiformes > Scolopacidae > Scolopax > Scolopax mira. The sequence goes on from BJBW01022256.1 coordinate 12,170, forward strand.
GGGTGGACATGATGGTGGACTTCGAGCAGACCGGCTGGGGCAGCTGGATCGTCTACCCCAAGAAGTACAATGCCTACCGGTGCGAGGGGCAGTGCCCATCGCCCGTGGATGAGACCTTCAAGCCCACCAACCACGCTTACATCCAGGTAAGAGGGGGTGGCTGCCTCCGCTCCCCCCAGGCACCCCAGCCCCGCCGTCCCACGGCAGGGGGGTGATGCTCTGCCCTTCCTGTGTCTCCCCCACAGAGTTTGCTGCAGCTCTACAAGCCCAACCAGGTGCCGTGCCCTGCCTGCTCCCCGGTCAGGATGAGTCCCCTCTCCATGCTCTACTACGAGAAGGGAGAGATTGTCGTCCGCCACCATGAGGACATGATCATCGAGGAGTGTGGCTGCAACTGAGGCCAGCTCACCCCCCGCCGGGAAGGGGCACATTTCTGCCCAGAAAGTGTCCCCATGGGCTGCCCACCCCCCACAACCAGCATGCAGACCGGGGCATCGCTGAGCCCCCATTGCCTCCAAACCCTACCTGCCCGCGGGTCGGTGAAGCCCTGGCTGTGCCAGGGGAGGAGAAGTGGGGTGCCCCGAGGCCCTGCGTGGCCGCAGCACAGGGATGGATCCAGGCTACGTGTGGGGAAGCCATCAGACACCTGGCAGCAGCACCAGGGCAGTGGGTGCTGAGGGCTGGTGCTGCTCTGCAGAGGCAGGAGCTGGGGCTCAGGGCTGGAGCCCCCACAGCATCTCTCCCCGCCATGACACGCTCCCCCAGTGGAGCTTTTCAGCCTCCCCTGGGCTCCTCTTAAGACTGCTATTATATTTCTATTAAAACTCTATCAGATTTCTATAGCAATCAAGGCAAGTGTTAGCCCAGTAGTCAGACGGCAGAGCCACATGGGCAGCAGCAGGAGAGGGTTCATCTCAGCCTGCTCCTGCCCCGAAACACCCAGTCTGAGCCCAGCCCTGGGGGCCACGGAGCCCGGAGGAGCTGACTGGCAGCCAGCAGGGAGGCAGCAACCCCCATCATCCCTGCTGCTCCCCCAGGACCACGCAGGGAATGATGCAAAAGATGGACCTGGGGCTCCTGCATCCCTCTCCAAAGCATCATCCGTTCACCAGGAGCTGGAGAGGTTTGCATGGGCAATAGTGAGGTGTCCCTGGCAATAAGGCACCCCTGTGGTGGGTCCGAGCCCCCCCATCTCTCCCACCTGCCCTGAACACCTCAGCTCACACACTGCTTTCCCCTGTAAAACCACAGCTTTGCTCAAAGCTTTTCCACGACTCACTGGATGGGGCTCGTGGTTGTGTAATTCAATAAATTATATGTATTAAAAATGACTGGTAGACTCTGCTGATTTCCCCAGCCCATTTTTGCTGCAGAATGGTGTCTTGGGATGCAATTCCCCCCATCTCTCTGTCCATCTGCTGCACCCAGAGACTCTCCCTGCCCCGGGGTCTGGCAGTTGCCATATGGCTAGCAGTTAAAACCAGCACAGCCAGGCAGCAACACCCAGAGTGGGTGGGCTGCCACCGTAACGTGCTAGAGCAAGGTGGGGGGGCTGGGGGGGAGGCTGGAATGATGCAAAAGATGCTCAACTTCCACGTGAAGAGGGAAATTGGGGGTGACATAAGGAAGCAGCTGCTCCCACCCCACCGGGGGCCTGTTCAAGAGTGAGGGGGGAAGCACCTGCAGCCGGTGAGGAGAAGGGCTGAGGGGATTTTCCACCTTTATTTGCCCCTTGGAGATAAGGGGAAGGGCCACATTCTGCACCAGCCATGGCTTTGAGCCATACGCAGTGGCCAGCGCAGGCAGCTCTCTTTGGGGCACCCACCCCAAGGGGTGGTGGGGCTGAGAGCCCCGGGTGATGCTCAGGGTCTTGAGTGCCCTCGGGGTGACCGTACCCCCCTGTGTGCCAGCCCTGGGGGGGTGACACTCCTCCTGAGGCAATGAGGGTCCATCCCCGGGTTTGGCCGGGCTCTCCCCATCGCAGCCGTGGGTCTGGGGTCCCACAGGGCTCAGAGCTCCCCCCTCCCATGCCCGTGGAGGGGGACATGGCTCACGCGTGGGGACACTCCGCCGGTCCCCGGCTCTACCCGGCGGAGGGGACAAGCGGGTGGCCGGGACGGGACCATCCTCCATCCCGCCCTTCCTGGGACCAGCGGCCCCCATTCCACATCGCCGGCCCAGCCTGATTATCCCCAATCCACATCTCAGCCGGCGGATAAACAAAGCGCGTCTGGTTCCCCCCGCGCAGACCCTCCCTTACATCTTCCGACGGCGTTTCACACTGCGGCACCCGTCATTAGAGGGTCATTTGCAGGAGCTGTCAAAGGGAGGGCGAGGGAGCCGTGGGCTCACCCCTGGCAGGAGCCAGATGTGCACAGAAATCTCGAGACACGGGCTCTGTATGAAATAAAATTAGTTTTTTGGTTGTTTTTTTTTACCTTCTTATTCACAGGTTGGCTACTCCCTCTCAAAAACTGCTGTCACACCAGCAGTGGGGCCAGAGGGTTTTACTCTCCCACGCTCACTCCCCAGCTCCTTGCTCTCCCCCCCCCCCCCCCCCCGGGGGGCCCCCCCCCCGCCCCTTGCCCTCCCCCCCCCCCCCGCCGCGGGGGACCCCCTTGCCCTCCCCAGCCCCCTGGGTCCATCACTGGAAGCTGTATCTCTACGACCTCTGCCCCTCCATCAAGCCTGTCTGGAAGCGGGCAGCGGGTTCAAAAGTTGTGGTGGGGCAGGGGGAAGGCAGCAGCCCTGCCCTGGGAAGAGCAGGGTGGAAAAATAAAGGCCGTTAAAGAAAACATCAAAGCACGGCCAGTGACAATAAAGCTGCACCTCTCTTCTCAGGACACGGCTTTGCAGGGCTTGGGCTGCGAGTGGAGACCTGGTCCCCGAGCAGAGACCTCGGTGCCTGTCCCTTCTCCTGCCCCAATACACATCAGCCGGTGACAGAGGGAGCCCAGACACCAGGACAATAAAGTGGGGGTCCTGCCCTCCTGCAGGCACGGCTGGGCCCTGTGCTCAGCACCTTTCTAGTGACCCGTGCGACCTTCAGCATCCCTGCAGCACAGGTTGCCAGGGCAGGGACCGTGCCCACAGGTGGTGGGACAGCAGGAACAGGACACAGAGGCTTTCACCCCACTCCCACTGCCCTAGCAGGGAATGGTCCAGCTGGCACACACGGCCAGACCCTCCTCTTGCATGCAGAGATGCTCTTGTGAACCTCCCTTGGGCAGAAAGGACCGTTTCTTGCACCAGTTTCTCATGGGGGTTTTGCTGCAGAGCAGAAACCCCACCAGGGGTGCTCAGGGAGCCTCTCGTTGCCCCTCCAGAGGTGTGGGGAGCTGGCAGGGTCTCTGCTCTTGAAAGGGCTTTAACATCCTTCCACCTTGGCAGGGGAAGGATGGAGCCTTCCCGGTGCAGGGGAGCTTTTCTGGCGGGGAAAGTGCCCGGGGTTTTACGGGAGCTGGATACACACAGCAGCCTCAGCCTGGCTGGGATGAGGATGAGGAGCTGTGACCCTGCCTGCCTCCCAGCTTCCCTCGCCACGCACAGGGTCAGACCCTGGCAGCCCCCAGGCTCCCCCCAGACACGAGCAGGAGCAGTGCCTGCTGCTGGCAATGGCACCGAGCCACAGCCACCACCGTCCCCGGTGCCAGCCGGTGCCCAGCCCTCAGAAGGAACAGCCCGTGGCCGGGGAGGGAGCTGGGACAGGGTTTGCTTTGGACGCAGGAGGAAAGAGCGAGCGAGAACAAACAGACCAACGGGTTTAATCAAAGGCGCAGGGTAATATTTGCACAAACGGTGGCTTGAGGCAGGAGCAGGGTCAGGCCAGAGCTGTTCGTCCCGTGACCGGGACACGGAGCAGGACGCTGCTCTGCCCGGCTCGAGACAAAAAGGGGCAGGGACAGAAAATGCAATGACAAAGCCAACACTTGTCCCTTGGACCTCCCCAGAGCATCCCAGCTGTGCAGGGCAGCCACCCACGGATGCTTCCCCTCCTGCTGAGCCTGCCCGGGTAGCCACACTGCAGCCTCCACTTGCCCAGGGGCTCAGCCCCCCCTTCAAGAAATAGCTCATTTCCCCCCAGAAGTGGCTCCAGTGCAGGGACCAGGGAAGGAACAAACCCCACTCGTGCAGGGGTTTGCCCAGAAATCGCTGAGCTGTTCCTTGCATGGCTTTGGCAAGCTTGAGACACCTAAGGCAGATTTTATGTAGTTTATGAATGCTTAAAATGTTGGTAATTTTCTTTTAGAGAAGAAATGTAGCTATTTTAGCAGCCATCCTGAATAGTTTTAAGGACTTAATAAGATGAGAAAAGGATGTACCTGAGAACATGGTGACCTAAGACAGGGAGGCAATAAATATAGACCTTGTTTGATGAACAGGTGGCAGCGGGGAGATCATTAGTTTTAATGAGCAATTAAGCAGTTAGAATGAACATGAAAAAGTGAGCCAAAAGATGGGTGAAGAAGATAAAGATGGAGGAAGAAACGACCCTCACTCAAAATGAGGACCACCAGAAGGCACAACCACACGTGGGTAGGTAGTGGGGTCTCCTTCTCTGGAGACATTCAAACCCCCCCTGGAGATGTTCCTCTGGGACCTGCTCTGGGTGGCCCTGCTCTGTCAGGGGGTTGGAGGAGATGATCTCCAGAGGTCCCTTCCCACCCCATGTGATTCTGTGATTCAACAACGCTTGTTGGAAGGATGGGGGAGACAAATGTCAAAGGACAGGATTTGGGGGGGGGGGTGCTGAGACCGTGTGGTCCCACGCCACAGAGGGAGGTCTTCCAGGCACAGGGTGGGGGGTAAATTGCCCCAGGGGAGATGCACACGAGGATGCCACAGCTTTGGTGGCAACTCGGCGATGTGCCCATGGCCCCAGGGGAGCCAGCAGGAGACACCCACCCACCCACCCACCCCCGGGACTCCCCTCTCACACCTGGCCGGGTGCTTCGCAGGGTGCTCGCCCTCTCTCCGAATTATCGGCTATGAATTGCCTTCGGAGGCACCTGGCGCTTTGATGCTCCCCCCGGATCTACATAACCCGGCAGATACCGATGCAAAGCCGTGTCGGGCACGGACCAAACACTTCACACTTAAACACTTGTTCCCCTCGAGCGGGGAGGGGGGGGAAGGGGGGCAGGAGGGGATGGAATTTAAAAGCGTCGCTCACCCCTCGCTTTTGTACCAACATCAAACCCCGTTCCCGGCTGGGTCAGACACTGGGCAAGGCTGAAACGGGATTGTTTCACCTCAAAGAGCCACAGCCCCTGGCTGGGGATGGCATCAACATGGGGGGCACCTCCGAGAGGGGGCCGGGATCTCAGGGTGAAACCCCCTCCCGTGAACAGATGCCCTTTTCCATCAAAACCCACTTGCCAGGGGTCCCACCAACCCAACCCTTCCAGCTGCAAAGCCCCCCCCTCCAGCAACAAGGACAAACATTTGGGTTCAGGCAAAGCAGGAAAACAAATTAGGGGGCTGGGGCAGCTTTTCCAGCCTTCCCTAAAATAACCAGCTTTGGGCAAATTAACATCAACGTGGGAAGTTTTCCCAAACCCAGCTTTTCTGCCACCTCCCCCTGAGGCTGGAGGTTGCTGTGGCCAGTGGTGACCAGAGACCAGGAGGGCTCTGAGGACACGGGAGTCTGAACTCAGCCCAGCAGTGACCATTTCCAGCTGGAAATATTCATTTAGCAAAAAAAATGAAGTCGGTGGCAGCCACAGCTGCCCATATTCCAGGAGCTCCTCTCTACAGGCACACCCCAACAAAACCAGCTGCTGGTGGCCAGGCTGATAAAGTGACACCTGAGGGCAATAAATGTGAATCTGTCCCCATTAAGGCTTCAGAGAAACACTTTTAATCTTATCTTTTTTTTTTTTTTAAAAAGCAAGTTTATCTGCATCAATTGCTTTGTCTCTGCTCTTTCTGTTACTCATTATTAAACCCCTGCATATCATAATGCCACAATTGAGCCTAATTAGCAGGTATTTGAATGCTATCTACCCCTGAGCTGAGCGGACACTCATTGTCTTTTTGGAAGTCTGGGGACGTGTCCTCGGGTCCCTTCTCCTCGAGGCACCTCAACCACCAGCCTCAGGAGATGCCACCACCAGCAGGGTCTCTAAAGCAGCCACAGGGCCCTGGGGTTAGAGACGGCTCCAGGACCTCACTGGAACACAGATCCTCACCCTGGGGACCCCTCGTCATCCCCCCTCAAGGAAAATTACTTTCTCAGATGAAAATTCCCCCCCCTCAAAACCAGACTGACTCATTTCCGAACCTCCCCACTACACCCCTCTCCTCCAAAGGTCAGTGGGAGTCTTAATCCCCACCCCACCAAGTTACGGAAAGGAGAAATAAATGTAAAACAACCCCAAAGTTTCAGCATGGATTAAAAAACCATCAGAAAACACTACATTTAGCACTCACTCGCTCGCTGGCTGGAGGAGATCCGCTCCTTCGGGAAGCAGGAGTTGGGGCAGAGCTGGAGGCTCCAGCTTTCCCCAGCAGGAGTGAAGACCCTCCACAGAGCTCAGCTACAGGTGGCTCCTCTTGAGCCAATTTCAGCTGCTTCCACCCCAAACCTGACCCAGCCCTGCCCTTCGTAAGGTGGTGGAAAAGAAGCTCAAACACCTGCAGCAGAAGAACCATCTGGAAACAGATTTTGGTAACTATTTCTGGCATCGGGCTCAGAGCCCACTGAAACCTCCCGCGGTGACCAGGTGCTGCAGGTGGGACACAGAGACCTTCTGCCAAGAGGCATTAAAGCCTCTCAGCCTTTGTCTTTCAGGGGAAACCCAAAAGCACAGCATTTATCTGAGTCATAGGTTGGAAGGGACCTTCCAGATCAAGTCCAAGCACCCACCCAGCACTGACAAACCCACCACTGACCCATGTCCCTCAGCACCATGTCTGCCCAGCTTTGAAATCCCTCCGGGGATGGTGACCCCACCACTGGGCACCTCCTCCAGGGTTTGATCACCCCTTCAATGGAGAAATTTCTCCTGAAGGCTTTACACAGGACCACCCCTTCCATTTTTCTACCACAGGGTGGTAGCTTCTGGCTGGACCGAGTGAAGGAGAGGAGCCATGTTTATTGCAGTCATCTCCATACCAGGAGACTCCGAGTGATTTTTATTTCTCCCTTGTATCACATTTCTGTCACTTTTACAGTATTAAAATGATTAACCAAAAAAAAAAAAAAAAGCATAAAACTGGAAACAAAACCAATCATTGAGAGTGTCTCCTCCGGCACCCCAAGGCCCGTCCTCGGCGGGGGCTGCGCCGGGGGCTGCAGCTGGAGGAAGGGGCCGAGGCTCAGCCCCAAAACGGGACACGCTCCGTTCCCGGAGGGGAAGAGAGGCCTTTCCCGGGAAGCAGGAAGGCACTCAAGGCATGGGCTATGCCAAAGCCTGGCTGGTGGGAATCCTCGAGACAAGGTCCTGGTTCTTCACTGGATAAGCACTCTGGGGGCACCCGCTTTAGATGTCCATGTCAAACTGCTCTTCCTCACCTGCTGAGAGGGACAAAACCCAAGAATTAGTCCTCAAAGTTGCACATGAAATACCGGATATTTTGTTGAAGAAACAACCATCAGCTGTGCTTCAGAGATGTGGCAGGTTGGACTTAAAAATCTGCGTTCAGGCATCAATTTTGATATGGAAACCTTCTTGTACAAGCCAAATGTCCACCCCGGGGATCCCACCCAGACAGGAGCAGGAGTAGAGGACATGCCCTTCAAGTGATTTATTTCTACCCCTGGGTTTCCTCGTACAAAGGAACATAAAGAATAACACTGATGACAGCCACCGGGACAGACTTCTGTTACCAGAGACACAAATGCACGTTTCACAACTTCTTATCTTCCAGCTGCCACCACAGCTCAGGCGGCCGGAGAGGACACCAGGCTGGCAGCCAGCCCGAGCTGCCAGGGAGCCCAGCGAGCCACTAAAGGTCACGAGAGTCTAATAAAAACATGAAGCAATATTGACCCAGGGAAGATTTTGCTTAGAGAAAGCAGGAGAGGCAGCTGGTGAGCATTCAGATCTTTATTTTTAGAGAGAAGATAAGTAACAGTACTCAGCAGTTGCAGGTTGCTTCAAGAATTGATCTCATGTAGCTTGAAAAAAAAAAAAACTGTTGAAGAGCAGAAGTTGCTCAGTTCTGTTCTCCTGACTCCTCCTCACTCCCCTAATTGCTCAATTAAGGGGAATTAAGTGATTGTAACAAATTATATCCAACTAATTGAGAAGAGTCACATTACTGGGGACCACAGCAGAACCTAACAACTGTGAGAACCTAATTACCAAGTAACACCAGGCTCATTTTGATTTTGTAAGAAGTTATCAGGGTATTGGTAGAGGATGGAGCCAGTCATAGTGGTGTCCAGTGGTGGGACAAGAGGGAACAGACACAAACTTGAACATCAGCAGTTCCATCTAAACATGAGGA
>BJBW01022262.1:0-27319 GCA_004320125.1 Scolopax mira
GGAGAGGAGAGGAGAGGAGAGGAGAGGAGAGGAGGAAAACCTAGATCAAGGCAAACTGATTATATTCCTAAGGGGCAAATATCAGCCCACAGACTAGATTGTAAAGGGAAGAACTCCACAGCTGGATTGTCAGAGAGCAAAAAGCTTTGCACAGCATCTGCAAAAACATAACAGCTCCCATGTTCATTATAAGATTACAGTTAATGATTGATACTCATCCAGGCCCAGCTGCTTCTTCCACAACTGCTAGAGGATTGCTCTCACTGGTACTGCTGGCACAGCAGTCCTTTTGATACTAAGGGGAGTTCCCCATATAAATAAAGCAGAAAGCAAAGATCCACACAGAATGGAACAAGGAAACCTGACAGAGGATTTTATCTCTCTATCAAACACAGCTCAGGAAAAGCTGTTTCTTTCTGTGACTGCAGCTGATTAACAAAACACTGGGAGAAGGTACCAAATGAACCTGTGCAAGAGCAAAAAAGGATCTATGTGTGCCCCTGGAAGGCTACCGGCAGCTCTTTCAGGTTTTTTCAGGATTTGAGATACCAGGTTGGACTTCAGTCAGGTTTCCTCTCTTCGAGGACATAAACCATAACACTTCCCTGCAGCTACCCAGCTCACAAAGCCTCAGCTACTCCAGCCTGTAACTCAGGTCTGCCCACGTCCTTCTGGAAGGGAACATGTCCTCTTCTAAGGGCAATCCAAGGCAGGGATAGCTCACACAGAGTAAGAGGTACGTAGTCCAAATCTCTATCCATTGTTGCATTCTTTTTCAGACTTTTAAATTTCAATTTTGTGCTTAAGCACTGGAAGCCCATCATTTATAAGGCATTTCTCTGTGACAGTTTAATTTGGGGATAGTGGAGTGGAATTGACTTTGAAAAGCAGCAGAGGATATCGGGAATGCAAACATTTACTAACTGCTCTCAGGAACAGCAAGACCAGAAAACAAAAAAGAGGGCAAGGGTACCTATAGACATGATTATAAAATGAAGACTATATTTCATTTCTTAGTGTCTGTGGAACAAAGATGTCGAATACCACTCAGTTTATATCATATTATTTGAGAGGGCACGTAGAACAGAGAAAGATTTATCATCAGTTCTTTAAGCTCTCATTTTCTGATTAGCAGCTACATAGCTTCCATTTGTAGCCTTTTCTGCATCTTTTTAACTTGGAAATAATCAAGTACCTATGTGACTGACAAGATATCAGTGCTGTGAAAAGGGCAAAAGTATACAATAAATGGGAAAAATATCTCTGCAGTTAAAGCTGCAGAAAAAGCTCTGCATCTTTTTGAGCTGTTACTTTTTGGTACCTTCCCTGAACTCAGGGCATATCTTTATTAATAGGTTCTTCTTAAAAAGGGTTGCAGCAAGATATAGATTTCCAAACTGGCTGCCATGGAAACAAGTTGCTCATTAAGCCCCCTTAGCAAACCCCTGACCCCTTTTTCCATTGTTATTACTGAGGAGGACAGTCTGTATATACTCAGAGTTTTTATTTTGAGGGTCTTTTAAGGTATGAGGACTGTTTGCTGTTGGAGATACAAAGAATCATCTTTTCCTTCTTCAGTCCTTGTCAACCAACATTTGGGGGCAACTGAAATAAGATGCCCAGGAGCCCCCAAAATATTGAGAAGAAAGGGCACTAGGAAAATTGTAAATTGGTGTCACAAGAGCTCAGGTAACATATGAGACTAATTAAACAGACACAAAAGTTTTTAAGAAAAAGAACAAACCCAAACCCAGTGATTACCTATATTTGGCTGTAAAAATCTGTAACAATGTCATTCCAAAGACTGCAAAACTTGATTGGTTCATATATTTTTGGCAAGGAGGTAATCTTTTTTTCACACATAGAAGTGGTAGGGGAAAGATGATATATAAATTCTTGTGACCCTTAAAAAAACCTTACCTTACTTGCAATAGGGATGCTGTTAGCACCTGGACTCTGTTTCAGGACCTCTAAATAAACAGGACATCCAGGTGTTCTTGTCCTGCTCTCTTTAATTTGCTGCTCTGCTTGTGCTTAGAAGTCAGACTGCAGTGTTACGTATGGCTTTGTCTACACTGCTGTGTGGTACTTGTGGTGACCTGTGGGCAGTACCATAGAGATGTTGTGACAGCTTTAAGACAACTCAGCCACATGTGCCAGCAATCTGGTAGCAGATCCGTGAAACCTGGGCTTTTCTATCCTGGGCTTGTCTATCCTCACTTCTAGTGCTGTCCTGCTGTTGATCCAAGGCTAACCCAGATGAACCAATACCCATCATGAAACGTCATTGTTGCACTTGGGAAGTAAGCAGGTATGTCTTGTTTTCTCTGTAAAATCTAACTTCTCTTACAGGTCTGTTACCATAGAGGGGGGGTTGGTGTTTTAATAGCAGTCTCTCCTCTTCCTTTTTGCTGGAAGGAACTATTCATCCAGTGTCAGCATGCTTGGCTGTGTCTCCTCAGCCCTGTAATTGACATCCCTGTATGGCACTAGGCTCACAATAGAGCAACTGGAACCTGTAAGCCAACAAAGCCACCAGGCAGAGGTGAGGAACTCAGCTTGCCACTGGGGAGTTTCCTCACAGGTTTTTGTTTGCTAATATCTTAAGATAAATCTCTGTGAAAGCTCTTCAGTGGCAAAGCAAACTAGATAAAAGGTCAACAAGGGCTTTATTCTACCACCCTCTGCTTTGAAGTTTGCCTTCCCTCACAACCTTGATTACTCTGTCATTGCCTATTTTTCTTCATATCTTTATTTCCCTGGAAAAAGCCCTTAAGTATCCCCACTCAAGATGTTTATGTGGCTGATCTACAAGCTCTGTATTAGAGATTTCCAGACCCTTTCTGAGCAGACTGGTGCATTTATAAAGAGGACAAGGCTTAGTTCTTGACTTAGTTTAACTGGTTTAAATCCAGGGGTTGCTGCACCACTCTTCATTGTGTCATGCAGATAATGGTCCTGCCCCTTACCTCACTCTTCTCCATTGCACGTCTCAGGAACTTTACAGAGACTTCTTGCCTTATCCACTGCATTTATCTTTTCTTCCCCAGCTAAAGCAGAGCAACTGCCTCTCTCTCTCATGCAGCCACCATGATAAAAACAAAGGTACCTAGATCCTCTACTGGTTTGTGTTGGCACAGCCTCATAGATGTCAGAAAAGCTTAAATGATTTATATGGGCCCAAGTAATTCTAATGATTTAACAAGTCCACTTTGTCATTGACACCTAAAAATGTAATGTAATACCCAAACTGGCCTTGCTGACATTCATTGGTGACTGTAGCAACTAATTTGAATTTAAAGCCAAATAAGATAATGGAGGAGTAGGTCAGCAATTGGGCCATAGAAATAGTAACAAAAAGAGACTGTTGATGCGGTTAATGTCATCAGGCCAAGGTAAGTATCAGCTGTCTGTATGTGAAGATAATCAGGTTTATAGTACAGAAGTGATTCTGTGTGGAATTGGGTTTGGAGTATTTCATCAGTTATATAGCTGTAAGCTATAATAAAAATAATAATACTTTGCACTTGCATAGGCCTTTCATCCTCAGATCTCATCTTGAAGCACTTCATAAACATTAATTAAGTCTCCCGTCCCTGTGAAGTACATACTAGATTATTATTATTATATCAGTTTTTAAAATGGAAAAAAAAGAAGTTAAGTAACTTGCCCAAGGTCACCTCCATCACATTTAAGAGGGCTGTCAGCTGACAGTCATCCGAGATGCAGTCTCCAAGCTGAAAGAAAGGATGGGGTGATCTGCAAAGATAAAATGATATTGCTGCTTTCTTCTGACGTTCAGCTGAACCGGAGGTGGAAATGCTATGTCTTTGCAGTGCACTTGTTGTTAGCTATGCCTGGGTGAAAAAAATTTCTGATTTCCTTCAGAGGTTTGTCTCATGCTTGTTCTATGTTGCTCTGCTCCAAGGTTTTAATTAAGATTGGTGCATATATATCGTGATGTAGGTTCATTAATGTCTAATTTGTGCTGAGATCACTCTTCAACCTTCCTCTCAGCTAGAGATATTTATTTGGGTCTTTTCCTCCACTCACATTCTTTCTTCTTTTTTTTTTTTTTGTTTTCTGAAACCTACAGAAACTGAATATCTTTGAGGCTTTTCCTTTCTTGTTACATTTACTTTGAAACTGTCCAATGTACTCAAATATCACTAGAAAGGAGTAAACAGACTCCTAATGCAACCACAGGCTTGGCTTCCTATGTCTCTTCTGGTTTTGTGTGTATCAGCTGAAGACTAGTGGACCACACAAAGCTTACAGTTCAGGAAAAACATAAGCTTTTTTCTCAAGTGGACTTTCAAGCACTAAGGTTACACAACAAACTGATTTTTTTAACAAATACATGTATTCCCTATCTCTTGCCCTGTTTTCAGGACAGCCTGTTACAGCCTGTTACAGGCTGTTACAGGCATTACTTAAAGAAAGATACTTGCTCTTATAGGAAGTAAAACATCTAAGGCACATGGGTTACAAGAGACAACACTGGCACAAGAAATAACAGAAGACAGCACTATGACTGAAGACTAACGTTGAGATCAGCTCCCGTTTAGGCATAAAAATAATTAATAAAAAGTTACTATTAATCTATCTCATATTTTTTTTATTTTCCTCTTTTGCAACTAAGGCTATAAAGACTGAGATGGAGGGAGTAACCACTAGGATCCCTGGCAAATCCTACTCATTCTAAAACATTTGTCACCAGGAGATCTTAAAGGGACATGAAAAGGAGGAAGTTTTGCTCTCCTTACCTTACCATGTCTGAAAAATGGGAAAACTGAAACTTGGAACAGTGAGGTGAGCTGTCTCTCACTGCCCAGAAGTGGGGTCCCCACACACTAAGCTGTGCAACAGGGTATTCTCCTGTAAAAATGAATCCTTCACCATGGTCATGAACCTGTAGAAACTGTGAATGTGTTTTTCAAAATACATTATTTGCAGAGTCTCTTATATTGCAGCTGAATTAAATTGAATGAAAACGATGCCATATTGGTAAAGCATATATCCTATCTTATCTATTCTCTCTGTCATGCCTCAATCCAGAAACAAACATTTTCTGCTCCCCATCTTTGGAGATATGATGCTCTCTGATGCAATGTTCTCTCTTCTGTGAGAGTTCCTCCATGGGTTTCACCTCCAGGAGATTTGAAACCCTGCAGAACCCATGGGGTTTATGATGTCTCTGCTGTGCCTTTGAAGGAGGGATGGAATCAATATGTTTTCAAAAAGGCAGTAGCTTGCTAAATGGCAAGATTGAATATAAATATACTGACACTGCATCTCTCACTGCCTCTTTGACTTGTGTCAGATCAAGACACCTGCATTAGAACTGTACATAGTGACTTCTTGTCACTCTGGGAATTTGGAAATTCAAAATAAGGCCTGGCACAAATAAGAACACCTCTAAATATTCTGTAATTCCTGATAAATTCCTAAGGATGCTTGACACCTGCTCTACTACCCAAAGTGACCTACAGTCTGCTAAGAGTGATGCAGGACAGAGACACCTTCTCCCACTCCTGCAGAAGAACAGCAGGTATGGTAAAACAGCAAAACCAGTGAAATACTCTCTTGGCTATTGCATCTGACCTGGATTGTGGGCCTGGGCTCGCTTCAGACCTATCCTCATTATCCAGACTCAGTTAGAATTCATTTGCCCAAAACTCTTTATACTGAATCGTGACACTTTTTTCTCCTTTGCCCCTCTCTTTTGCAACAGATGGATTGTAGCAGAGATTGAGGAAAAAATCGCCATCCTCTTTTGCAGGAGAAACAAAGCAGGAGGTATTAACTTCAAGCAAGCTCTGTCTATCTCTTGTGGCCACAGAGCCATTCACTCTCCAGTCTTGCTGGCTGGAGAAAGAATATTCTCTAATTAGTTACCTCAGTAGTTTTAAAGCTGGTAATCCACAACATAACAGTAAGAGATAAACAAACTCACAATAACAAACTGATTGATAGGAGATGTTCAATGGCCCACACTGAAGAGATTTAAGGCCTAATTTAAAGCCTTTTGAATGCCATTTGAATTTTTTCCATCAATGTCAGTGGGGGATCTTGATTAGTTCTGACCAGTGGGACATGCATAGGATTTTACAGGAAAAGGGTTGGGGTTTTTTCCTCAAATTGAGAAAGTTATTGTTTCCTTCTTGGCAATGGAAAATATCTGCTAGGTACCCATATGTGTATCCCCTTTGGTTGACCTCTGTGACCACTGTACATACAGATGGGCCTAATACAATAGAGCTTTTTTTTCTCCAAATTTCACGAACTTATAACTACAATGAGTATGTGCTTAAAAGAAAGATTAAATATTTTTTTTAAATGTGGAGAGTACCTTTAGATGCCAAAATTAGTTATGTGTTGAAAATGTAGTTATCTATTTGGAATTGCAAGAATAATAGATATGAGGTATTCCTAATAATGTAAAACCCCTCAGGCTTTGAACTCTCTTCTTCTCCAATAAAAGGCAGAGAATTTAGCTACAAACTTGCATTGCCAAAAACCTATTCACAAAGAAATCTTTACATTAAAAACAGGCAGAGTTTTCTGATTCCCTGGATGCAGTAAAAACCATTATACATACATGTGTTTTTACAGATGTTTGATATACAGGATAGAATCCAAGGGGTTTCAGATTAGACATTTTGGAGTCTCCTAATTGAGACCTCTTTGGCAGGCACATGGCAGCTACTCAGTATCCCTTATCCTCTGGCTCCCCAGTGCTCTGCAGCTGGCTCAACCCATTTCCGCAGTAAAGCCATTCCCAAATATAAAGCACTCTGGATCCAGAAGATAAAATAGCCACTGATACAATTTATTTAATTATCTTTTACTATCCAAAAGCACTTCTAGTCATTTTTAGTCACAGTGGCTAAGACACAAAAGTACACAATAGAATAGTGCAAAACTATCTATTAAAAACCAGGAATAGTTATTTCATTTCAGGAAATTCTATCCTTGCTTAATGATATTATAAATGCCACAAAAATACTCTGGTCAGTCTTTAAAAAAATATAATGAAGAAAATATCTGTTTTATAAAAAAATTTCTCACTGTTAAGGCTATTAGCTTAATACAGTGTACCATTTAAGAAAATCTACACCCTAAAATATGATAGGTGAGATATATTGTCTTGCCTTATTCTCTTTATATACCCTCACATTTTATCCTGGAGAGCAGAAATTTGGCTTAATTTTCCATGCAATTTTAAACAATTCACATGAGATTCAACTGGCATGTTCCCTTTAGGGAAATATATGCTTAGGAAATATGTGCCTTTGCCACAGTTCCTTATAAGAAAAAGGGGATGAAAAGGAACCTCTATGATGAAAAAAGAAATGGTTTTGTGGTTAAGCAACAAACTCTGGACTTGAAGGACACTAGTTTGATGAGAACGATCAAATTAACGGCAACCAGATTCTCCAAAAATTTCAGCTCAAAGGAAACAGCCAGATTTAGAAGTTTCACCTGGCCTCAAGTGAGCAAAACACTTAAATATTTTAAAATAAGTTGAACAATGATTCTTCTTGTTTATTTAATGCTGGACATCTACTAAATGCTGCATTTAATCATTATCTTCATAGATGCTCCTTTGGGAAGGTCTTGGCTGATCAGGCCAGAATTCAGTCAGGGCACCAGTGGGACTTCACCAAAGATTTGGTTGGACAAGATGATCTTAAAAGGTCCCTTCCTACCTAGATGATTTTGCGATTACGATCAGACGTACCAATTTGATGGCTATATTTTTGTTATCAAGTAATTTGGTGCAACAGGAGCAAAGTAGTAGGTTGACATAGCCCCTTGCTGAGCTGCCTACTTGTCCACTGTTTGCAGTTTGACGGTTTTGCTTCAGACTAGATTTAATCTGATCCCCTGGACTGAAAGTCACCACTGAAGAAATTGTTTAAAAGAATCCAAAGGACCAGGTCCTGCTTCGGACCTTCCTGTCCCTATGGGAGTGGGCTGCATTTGTTGAACTCCTGAAGAGAAGCTTCTGGATGAAGTTCATTCAGACTAGGCAGTTTGCTTCAAAACTGCTTCACTACTCCAAAGAACACTAATAGATGAAGCTGTGATGGATTATCTGAAAATGAAGAGAGCTTTTGGAAATGGCATTTTAAATCGCCATAAGCTACAAGGAAATCACTCTAGCATGCCCTTAATGTCCTTCCTCAGTCAGGAGAATCTTCTAATCAGGTACCTTTATGCCTCCATTCCCAACCTGTTGTACTTACCTGCTTTATGTTTCTTAGATAGAAATCTGGGCTGAAATTTCCCATGGGTTTTAAATAAAAAGATGACAGAAAGTACTGAATGGCTGTGGGATATGGAAGCCAATTCCAGAAATTCCAGCTGGGACTGAAAGAATCTTAGCAAAGGTATTCTTTCTCATGATGTGTTTGCACAGTGGCTGCCATACAGAGGACCACACACACACACACCCCTTGTATTAGACATTTTGCTAAGTTGAAGAAAACTATTGCAGAAATAGGACAAAAGAATCAAAACAATATTTGCAGAATATTGAAAAAATTGGGTTTTTACAATTTAAGACTTGAAATTCAGCACTCTTTTTCTTTTCCAAACCTATCTGCTTGTTTGTTTTGTCAAAAAGTTGCCATTTTCAGCTGCAGAGCAATGAATTCCAAGGCGTTTCAGTTCAGTTCTACTTCAGGCTTACTGCAAATTAAAAAATAATAAGAATAATTTACTAGGAATAGAGTCAGTCTGTGGGTTATTATTATTCTGTAGTCTTCTTTAGGCAGGCAGGCGGGCTGACAGTTGTTAAAGAGTGACCTAATATTCTGCTTTTACTTTTGATGCAAAGCTGGAATAGTCTGTGTTATTTGACTAAGAAATAATAATAAATTTTCTTTAAGTGTATGTCTAAAAATTCATGTCATTATTATTAATAATTCTCTCTGGTTTTTTGAGATGCATGTTAACACAAAGAAATTAATTTCAATTTTTCCTGTAGAAATCTATTACTGAAGTGTTTATCTGTCATAAAGCACTTGCATACACTATTCCTAGTGAGTGCTGGAGTTCATGAGCATGTGCATATGTACATGTGCTTGCATGTATGCGTATTCATGTCCATGTGCCTGTTCATGCACACATATGTAAGTACACATATCAGAGGTGTAGGCATGCAATTGCAGTTTCTGGACAGTTACTATTATTATAAAAGAATAATTAAGGATGCCTTGAAAGAGGCTTCACGTATCATTAGAGGGCAAGAGCTATCTGCAGATACTAAATCCAAAAAAAGTCTTGTAATATCAGGCAGTGTTATAAAAAAAATGAGGTGATTTGAAAAAAACCATGGCTGATAATTCTTACTACTGTGTAAGTTCTTCAAGTCTCACTAATTGCTATGAGTCAAATATGCATGACGTATTCTTATTTATAGGTATGAAACTCTTCCATGTTAAGACAAAACTAATCCTAATTTCCTTTAAAATATTTTATTATCTAGGTTCCAGGTAAGTGATATAAAATTCACAGATTCTGAACCTGTTGTCATATCTTTAAACCTAGGGTAATATCTTCAGCTTTTATGTAGTTACTGCTAAAAACCTCAAAGCAGCTTCCCTCCTCTCTATCAAAAGAAGCTGCTATCTTTGGAACTAATCTTATGGCCTGTGTAGAATTCATCCAGTCTAGTTTCAGTAAGCCTTTGTACATATATTTATATGATCATACCTGCTTTCTTTAGGCATCAATAAATTGCTTGTGGAATTAATTCCCTGGCAGACTTTACAGTAGAGTATAATCTTAAATTGTTTACTGAGCTACAGTGTGATTTTCATCTACCAGAGGCTCAAACACAGTGATACCATCAGTTATAGAAATGCAACACTGCTATGCTAGAAAAACTCTTTATTGATCTTGTCCATACTCAGCATTCTGCTTCCAAATCTTGCAAGCACATAAGTGAAAATGGTGCCTTTAAGGTATTACGGAAAATGAAATTGCAAAAAAACCCAACAATGCTCTCACAGATGAATTAGGGTAATATTTTTATGACACTCCCCAGTAGTTTAGCCAGAGCATAAACTTATACACAAACATATTAGGTCGCTTGCCCAGAATCTTGCTGTTAACAAACACATTTGGGAGATAATTACAACAAATTCACCGTTGCGCATGTGCTATATGACTGTCCCATACCTTTTGGGAGGAAAGTTATTAGAGGAATTACTTTGACTTTAGTGGTTCTTATCACACACACTATTTGCCATTTACATCAATTGAAATGATAGGGAATAGAAATAGTTCCAGACAGCAAAACTTGCAGCCAAAAAAAATTCATAAACAGGAGAAACAAATCAACCACTGAATTGTACAAAAAAGCTCAGTGCTTTGTTAGGTAGTACCAAAAGTTAAAGACTAAAAAAAACAACACAAACCACAGAAAAAATACCCTCTTTTATCAGGAAAGGGAATGCCATGTTTTTTATAGGTCTTAATTCTAATTCCCTGTATCTCTGGTGGAGGACAGGGTCTCCAGTAGCTTTGTTAACCATCTGTGTCATCTACACAGCCCTGGGTTATGTATAGGGAAGACTAAAGTCAGACAGTTATTTTAATCTTGTGGGGCTGTCTAGGTTTATAGCTAGCTTTGTTTATGCTTTGTAGCCTCTTTGTGATGCTTCACATATCTTTATGTTTTGAAATAACTTTTCATGAGATTTTTGTTTAACAACAGAATCATTTTATCATTCACATTGTCACAAAGGAGGGTCCAGTCCCGTAAAGCTTCATTCATAGCAGTTTGGGTGTTTTGTTTGTTGGGGTTTTTTTGGGGTTTTTTTTTGGTTTTTTGGTTTTTTGTTTGTTTGTTTGTTTGTTTTTAAAAAAAGCATTGAGCTTTGAAATAGAGTTTTCCAGTCCCAGATTAAAGTCATTTCAAAAAGAGGTAAAAGACCTTATCCTCCCTTAGTCCAGGTGAAGTCCCACTGACATTGAGCACAGGTCTAAGCATCTATATCAATAATAGCACAAATATATCATCTATATTAATAAAAGCACAAATATTAATAAAAGTAAAAGACATTTCATGGAGAGATGGCAGCATATAACTATTGTGCATGGGTATTAAAAAAAAAAAAGTAGCTGTTGATTGGCATTTAGCAGAAAAACTTTTATTGTTAAAAGTACAAAACCAATTACGTAAGTTATAGAAGCAAGAACAAAATGCTACAAAGCATCTATTGTGTCAGAAAGAGAGCTGACACAATAGATACATTCTGAGACAGAAATCAACTGAGCCACAGAGTTGCAAAGATCTTGTTCAGACAGCAGAAACTAGGAAGGTCTTGTTTCTCACAGTTTTAATTGAGATTTCTGTGTGCTGGGTGGCAGCAGGGCAAGGAGTGATGAGAGAGACGTCAAATCGAAGGGGCCATAAATCTGACAAGGTGATTGTGAATCCTAGCTTGCAGAGTAAGTGCAGCTCTACTTGATGGTCTGCCCTGGCTGGGCCGAGCTCTAGTGCCAGCTGCTGGTATGGGACATGTCCACAGCCCGGGGGCTGGGGTGATCCCAACAGCTGCCTGGGTACCTGCACAGAAAGAAGTGACAGTGGTTGGGCTTATGCGTGTGTCAGTCTTCACCCTCAGCCCTTCGAGCATCACAGGGCTGTATCACTAATCACTGCAGGCTGGGTTCAGCCCAAAGCCTGGGCCACTGAGGTCCAAAACATTTCTTTGGCACTGAGCTACTACTTAAGTGCAGCACAATTGATTATTGTGATTGATTACTTCCCCCAGTTTGCTGGGGAAGACTCAAAACAGGAGGCTGGAGCACATTGCCAGGCAGGGCTGAGTTGCGTCGGCAGCATAACCTGGTAGTGAACTTGGAAAAATAATTAATGCAATATTTAATTTTACTTCAAGTGAATGTCATGAAGGTGAGGACTTAATCAACACTCAATAGGTGGTAAAGCTTTTAGAGTCAGATTTTACGTAGGTGTTTGTATTTCTGACCTTTAAGTAAGTTTTTTTACCTTGTCCCTTCTACCCTCTTGAAGAAATATATAGAATGCAACTCTAGGTCACTGAATTTCTCTCTCTTTCCAAAAAGGTATCAACTACATCACTCTTTTCTGGTTCTGGCGCATGCACCTACTCAAATACCTCCAGGCATTAGATATAATCAGGACTGAATCATCTGCAGAGGATAAAACATGATGTCTTTGAGTCAAAAATTGCACTTCATATGTACCTTCGTAACCTGCTGTGAAGTCTTGAACTGCAATAGATTGGAAATGTTTGTGACCCTCTCTAGCTTTGCTGACAGCTAGTGCTTTTAATATAATTAAATAAATATCCCAGATGTATAAATCTCTGGTCTGTAAAGCCTGGCATGAAATCTCACCAATCTGCTTGAAGCTTCCTGGCAGCTCTGTTTTTGATCCCAGCTGGAACTACCAAGAGAATTGATTTTGTCATTGTGAGAAACCAACAAGTTTGTGAGTATGCATACAGAAATGCAATATATGTGCATACATAAAATTTAGATCTTTTTTAAAAAGCTCAGTTGCATTTTAGGAAGCAGTCCAAGTTTATCCGAAGCAATTCAACAGTGCTTTATTCAAAACCATTTTAAACTTGAACTTTTTTGTGCTCTTTACCATGGAGACATTCATAGGTAATAACCTCTCAGATAATCAAATCTGAACTATTGTATTAATTAAACTCAAAATTAATGACCAGAAGGCCCCAGAAGGGAATTAAAAGGAACAAGGTGTTAAGAACACTGAAAAGAGAGGAAGACAGAGCATGATTAAAGAATAAAGAACAGATAAGTAAAAGCAATAACAATTTAGTGCCTTTTATGCAAAGCTCACAGAAATCTGATTGTTGTGGTTTAAGGCTGAAATCAATTTATCTATATTTGGACATACTTCACAGTGTCAACAGGAGCTAAGAGCATAGGGAATCTAGAAACACTTGCACAATAATTAACAATAGCCCTTCTAGCACAGACCAGACAACCCTGGTTCAGCATGTGTTCTGGCCATCACAGCAAGCCCTGGGAGAAATTCAAGTCAATAGAGAAAACAAAGTGTGTGACACATGTGAGTTTTCTTTCTGCAGAGCTGCATCTTTTTTCCTTATGAATTGTGTAGTGCCCCAAGAAAATTGGTGTGCTCTGGTAGAGATCAAATGAGGTCACACCAAAGCGTCTGGCAGTGACCAAAGAAAGTTTTCTGAATGAGCAAATAAAGAAGTTGTATACTTGAAAACATGCATTTGAAGAATTATAGCATTGTTACCGTGGGCTGGATAACCAAGAGGTGTGAACTGCAAACTCTGGTGATTTCTGTTTATACGATTTAAAGGCCTGACTAAACGTCTCAAAGGGTCACTGAAAGTTGAAAGACATTAGCTGAGCCTCTGGCAGGATATAATCCCTGATTTAATAGGGTACTGTGTACACCTGAATGTAATACAATAAACATTGGGAAATACTTTTGATGTATCCATTAATGTTCTAAGTTGGTTGTAAACTCCTCCCACCACCTTTTTATTTTTTTTTTTGTGACAAGCTGATGTTGAAAATTTTATTAAAGCCTCCAAGAATCAGATCCATTTATCAATATATACAAGTTAGTTTCTTTGTGTAACTTAGTAGTTTGGGGTCAATAAAAAGCAAGAAAAACTCCAATAAGAAATTTGTTCCATCTTAGGAAAAGCGTTTATGAAGCTGAGATAGAATCCTCATTCAGAAGAGCATCTGGGGACATGTTTTTATCCTATTGACAGCAGCAGGGCTTAAGCTCATTTTGGAAGTTAAGCATATGTTTAAACATTGAATAAAATATACTTTCCAGGATTATGGATTTTGATGACTAAGTGTCGACTTGTTTAAGTAGCATAAGGTCAATAGGTAGCTTTCTTGGCCTGGTTACGTGATAGAAAATTTTTACATTCTCCTCTATAGGCTTCAGAAATTTAACTACCCACCAGAATTCATGCAGATGATAAGTATAACTGACCAAAAGAGAAAGATTTCAATAGACAGCTTCCTCCTTGTGAGGGATGCAAGTTACTACTTCTTCAAAGAGCATTTGACTGTTAGTCTCTTAGAGGCTACAAACAACACAGGCTAAACTAACACAGATCACCCTTACTTTTGATTTCATCCATGGGTCATTTCTTTTGGCACTCAGCTAGGAGCACAAATATAGAGCTTTTTCTGGGAGGTAAAAAATTGTCTCAGACTAAGTTTCAAATTCTTCTCTGATGAGAAGCTTATTTTCTGCTTTTTTTTTTTTGCTATTTGAAGAATAGATCCTTACTTTCCAAAAGGATAATTTGAAATTTGCAGCAGACAAAATTGCAATTAGAATATTAAATTGAAAGCTTCATCATTGCTTTGCTTGTACTGGATGAGATACCCATTGTGCATTCTGTCATATTTGATTATTTTTATTTTTTTTTAGGCAAGTGATTTGAAAATCCTGACGTAGTTTATTAAAAACATCTTTAAAAGTTTTGAAAGTATTTTGAAGAAAAAATCCCAGATGTATCTTCTTACATAAAAGAGAGTATTTGACCCATTTATCACAAAAGCATTTCTAAAAAATTCTTAGCTTCACTAAATTGTCCAAGTACTATTCTATAAAACAAGGATATGGAACCATATGTTCAAGAGAATTAGGATTTTAGATAAAATGACTATTTTTAATGTATTTAAAAATTCATATGCTAATGCCATTAAAAAAATATTAACAACTAAAGAAGTTCAAAATGTGGCAATGAAAACCAGCTGTCTCTGGTAGCATGCAACAATGAGTCAAATATGGAATAGAGTTGTTAACGCCAGTGAGAATATCTGTCCCACTGGTCTGTAAAATATATTTCCTGGAAATGCATGTACCTATTTCATGCTTGGGAAGATACATAAAATCTCATAAAAGGGCTATGAGGAGATAAATAACCAAAAAGGTGTTGTGACAGGAAGTCTGAAGATAAATGATTAACCAAGCAAGACGTTTGCGTGAGTAGCAAGGGGAAGAATACCAAGGCTGCTTTTTGTTCAAGGGGTGAGATGGAAAAGCAAGGATGTAAAAGGAGCTTATGAAGAGGAGAAATCATTAGCAGGTTAAAAGGGCAAGTAAGGGAATAAGGAGTGGTGATCCTGATATTGCACTTCCGAAGAGCAGTTTGGGAAATGGCACTCTCATCCACAGCTGATTTCAGAGATTCAAAAAGGAGAGAGAAAGAGAAAGCAAGCCAGCTAGGCAAAAACTAAGTTCTGGTGGTCTTTTACAGCAGCTTTCTTTAGCACAAAGATGCTTCATGATTCAATCATGTAAATTAGATTTGTGTAGAGAGGATTCATAATATAATCAGTTTGGAATCATAAGCATCCAGCTTTCTTGCATTACATAAAATCACTGCCTGGCACTGCCAGGGCCTCCTTTGCTTGCCACAATCATCACAGATGTGGATGATCTATTCAGTATCATTTCAAAAAACAGAACAGTTGGGAATGTTATGGGCTATTTTTCTAAATGGTAAACCCCACACCATTGTCCCTTCAAAGTGCAGGAACATAACTGTTAATGTCCTCAGTGGGAGTGAGGAGGTGAGTGGTGTTGGACAATGACATATTGAAAACAGAATCACAGAGTCCATGAGACACTTTTTGTAAAACCCAATTCTAGACTGGATTTTTAATCTCAGACCTCTAGAGTCAAATGAGATCTGGAGAGAGGGCAAAGTGCATTACTTATCTGTCTGCTTCAGTGCTGAAAATTACTACCGTGGTAAAGAGGTGACATTTTTATCATACTCCTCCAGTTCCTGAGGGGATCCGCAGTCAAGGACCATTACCTTAGCTCTTGCAAAGCTCATATAGCTTATTTGATCTATTAAGAGCTTTACAAGCATAACTCACCCTAATCAGAAATTGGCAAGGAACTATGATCACTTCTACACTTCCCACAAAGAAAACTGATTGCTGTGAGTTTAGTGATGATATTCAGGTCTGCTCTGAGAATCTGTGTTAAAACTGAGACAAGGACCAGAGACCTTGTCTCCAGACCAGATATGCACCTAAAACAGCACCAATCTGGTGACATATCTGGTATCTCTAACTTCCACCGCATTTAGAACAGGGAAAGAAAAACTCAAAATTCAGGTTCCAAACACCCTAGAAGGCCCTATCATCAAGCTAATGTGCTCTGAAAGTTGGGTAGAGGTACACCAGGCATGATTTTGTCAGAGAAGAGAAGCCATTTCCAATACATTTAAAAAAAGGAACAATTAACAACAGAAATCAAATTTAATAATATTGAGGAAAAAGCTGTGGCAGTAACAAATTATATCCCAGGGATACTGAAAACTGATTTTTAGGATAGGATTTGAATGTGCCAGCTTCACCATTGTTGTCCCCTATTTCTCCAGGCAATGGTACAACTACACCCTAACAGTCAATCACATTAAAAACGTATTATACCCAGGACAATGTGATTTCTTACTTTGAGATTTTAGGCTCTTTCTGTAGTGAAATAATGAAATATACCTGAAGTTTATGTAGAACATTTGAGGTATCCTTGATCCATATAACTCAGGTAACAAGGCCATGAGAATATTGCTGACATTCAGAAATGTCAAAGGTCCGTACAGGAAACATGGGTGGAATTCTGTGTAGAATACCTTCCCATTCTAGAATAATCAATCCCAACTATTTAATACATATCTGTCTCATGGAGGAACATTATGATACAGAGCATGTGGCTCAATTAAATTCAGAATGCTGTTACTTGGCTGTAAGGTACAAACAGAGGCTTAGTTAGTTGAAGAGCTCAATAGGCTTTAAAGTCATCGGTCCCATTCACACAGCCTGAGACAATGGGTATTTCATTGTCACTCTGCAACAGAAAATGTTTGTCATACGTTGCATCTGTTGTACGACCAGTCTCTCCCTTTGTTAGCCACAGTCCTGCTGGTACATCTCCATACACATTGCAAACATACACACTCTTTTTTCATATTCCTGGACTTCACAAACATGTGAACCTTTCTCAAAGTTACTCTTTGAAATTAATATTCCGCTTCATTATATTTCAGTATATTTCAAATACTGCGGTCAGACCAGTCTTGTGGCACAGAGCTCTGATGTCAAAAGGCAGGAAGGAATAAGAGGTAGAATCCTCTTATTCCTTCCTTGTGGAGTTTATTGCATCCATGATATTATTTCCCTACACCACATCATTCTCTGTTTTTATTCTGACTCACCTCTATCTCCTTTTGTACTGTTATATTGATTATATTATTAAACCTGCAGACCTTTCACAATAAGGTATATGTTCCTGTTCTCACTAAAGCTATGAGTAGAACATTTAGCCATGCAGATTCTCTCTTTATATGCTAGACCCTTCTAACTGCCTTTTTTAAATGGTTGTGTAATTTTCCCTTATTCTATTGCTCATGAACTACGCTGTGGGACATGTCTGCCATCATGTTACATACAAGGGATTTTACAGTGTGACTGCTGGGATTCAGTACCAGAAAAGATGTGACAATGAGAATCTAAATATACAATACAGAATAATTGTTCCCAAGGTAACTGTAAATCTGGGCCAGGGGATATAGTTTTGAAAGGTACTACTGATATTTATAGAATAGCTGCTGTAAATTATTATAGTCCCTTTCACTTCAGAAAAGCTATGACAGTTCATGCCAGCTGTAGAAGTACCCCTGAATTTATGAAGAAAATATAATACTTATCCTTCAGCACATTTCAAGAAACAAGAGAGCTAGCATGTTTAGTTAGAAGTGCAATTCAGAAACCCATGTTGAAAGATAAATGTCTGATGTCTTTAAACAGGCATGGTTGTATGTATTCCAGTATATCTTTCCCCTGGGATCTCATGAGCAATTACAATGTACAAGACATTTTAAATTTGCTGTTCAAATTCTCAAGTACAGGGTAATATGAAATGTTCAATTCTGATTTTCTGGGGGGGAAAACACAGGAACTTTTAGAACTGGGGTCCGGATCTTGTTTGGTCTGATCTTTGTCCTCTGTGCTGGTCTTCAGTCTACTTAATTCCACCAGCTTTACCAACCATTGCCTGGTTCCTAGAAGCAGCATAGGAAAATTGGCAGATTAGCCTTGAATTGATAGATCTGCCAGGCTTTTTTTCTCCCTCCCTTTTGCTGCTGAATGCCCAGCTCAAGTCTGAGGCAGGCAGGCACGCGTAGTGTAGGCTGTGGTGTGCTGTGGGTTGCAGAGCTCTGAAGCATGAAAAAGTTGATTGGAATGAAAGCTATGATAATCACACTTTCATCTAAACATCTTAGCAGGGCTTCACAGGAAGGATGGCTGTGTGCAGAAGGTCAAGAGTGGCTAATATTAGGACAGACTAAATGACACCTCTTAAAAAAAACACTGTTGTGTTTCAGAGAGCGATCCAGACGTGTCAGTGGTAGCAGGCATGCAAAGCATATATTGAATATCAGGAATTTAAAGCTACAGAAATTGAAGACAGAAGGATAATATCCAACAGAGCCAAACCTTGAAAGCCATACTCGGTGTCAAAAATCTTGCTTCAGTTATTCAGAAAAACTATTTAGTAGGAATTATAAGGTAAGTGTTTGTTTCATTTAAATCAACAAAATTAGTCCTCTCTAAAAGTGGAAAAATGTACCTATAACCTGAAAGAAAGAGTGAAACTGGTTGGATCCCAGATCGAGTTTATATGACATTTAGCATGAGAGTTTTCTGATCACTACAAGCTTTGTTTAAATTTTCTTCAGATTTCCCCAGACAGCTCAACCTGATGAATTATGTCTACTTGAAACAGTATGCTATTAATAATATATTAAAATACAGCAATTTTTGGATTATTTATTAGTAAAAATATTGCGTGAATACTTGATGACAAACTGGATGTTTTTAATTGGCGTTTTAACCCCAAAGCAACCGACCTGTTTTAATAAACACAGAAGAAGAGTGAAAACAATCAGCACCTTTTGTTTGACAAGAACAAAGGAAATGTCAGGCCAAAGGATTAGTCTTTTCCAGAAATTTATAAGCATCTGAAAAAGAAGGGTTTGTAATGAATGTGCTTCTTCAACCAGAACAAGCACACTGCGACTGCAAAGCTATCATAATACAACATACTGTACCAGTGGGAAATAAACACACATCAAGAAATCTTATTATTTCTATGACTATGCTATAACATAAGTAATTTTAATGAGTATAACAGCAACCACCTCCCTACAGTTACTCTGCAGGCATTCTTCTCATACAGAGTACAGTGGGATCCAAGCTTTGTCAAACTTCTTTGGGCCCAAAGATATTTACTGGGGAGAGTCCCCTGAAATTTCTTCTCTCAGCTTACAATAAATCCATATCCCTTCAGCCATATCCCTTCAGCCATTCCAGTAAATGTCTGTGTGGAGCTACGACATTATCAGTGCCTTTATTTCTCTGCAATACATTTTGGGGTTTGTGTAAAGGGCACTGCTTTCTTCTGCTCTATATTTCCTTGGACACTGCCAGCGCTCCCCATTCAGCAGGGTAAGTCAGTCCTATCTAATTCCACCGAAGTCAATGGTCAGGACTGATGCTTTCTACCCTAAAATATCCAAATATGTCTTTTTGGGCCAGTCCAATAGGTTAAACAGTTTCTTATGTGATGGGAACTATTTAGGCAATCCTGGGGACACACAGTTATTGCTTGGAATCCTTTGACTGCATCTTTCAGGCAAGGAATTTACACAAAATGCCAAACTCATAAAATTGTGCATAGATACAACCTATCATTTAATTTTGTTTCATAAGTTATACTTAGCTCACTTCAAAAAGTATTAGGAACAAATTGTTAGTTGCAGTAAATAATTACAGTTCAGCTAGAGCCCAAGAAGGTTTTCTGATTTATGTTCAAAAAGATCTAACCTAGAGAACAGTAGTTATCTCTCCATCCTGTCTAAGACAGAAACTCTTTCCCATATCTCATGAGTTAATTTTTTGTCTCCTAAAGAGTTTTATCTCCGCATAGTGAGTAACCTGTTTCCCTGTTCCTGATGATTTTATTCATTAAGACTTCTAATTTTAATATTTTTCTTTATTTAATTAACTTGTATGGATATTTTTGTTCAACTTCTATGCTCTTCTATTATGAAAATTGTCAAGTATATTAATGTTGTGTAACTTTGAATGGTTACATATTCCTCTCTGTATGTTAAAATTCAAAGTTAAAAATCAAAACTTGTCCCAAAGTTGCTCAAGAGCTATCTGCATAATTTAAGAAATAGAGAATAAAATAATTGACATTGCAAATACACAGTAGGTTCCTACTTAAAAGTGACCCACAAAAACAATCAGAGTGGACTTTATGAGGACCAGAGTTCAGGATCCTTCACAATCTGCTCTGCTACTTCCTTCCCCCAAAAAGCCTGTCTTTCAACCCGTGTCCTGCCACAGCTAACATCCTGCCTTTATGCTTGGATGCATGCCCCAGAGAGTGCAAGTGTGCTGACACATTTTTTTCTCTGGCCCTCAAGGGTTATTTCATCTTAGTATTTCATCTTCAGGAGTTCAAAAGGTGCAAACTGCATCCATTATCTGTAACCCATTGCTACCCTCATTTCCCCTATAGCCTTGTTTATAAGTTTGTGAGTTGCTTTTCCGTGTACCTTTTATATACACCACGTACATCCAATACAAAATCTTTGATTGTGAAAGTGAAATATGCTGATAGTCTGGAAATAGTTTTCCAGTGACAATATCAGCTTAGAAAGCTGTTAGCTTTCAGAAAAGTTAAAAAAAAAAGAAAGAATGTAATAGTGGTAGGCAAAATCATGAAGAGTAACCAGCTTTCCTGATCCAGAAAATAGAATTTTAATAAGAAAATAAAGAATTTATTTTCTTAAATGGGAGGGTCAAGATCATCTTATTTCAGTTACGAGACCTTAACTTCTCTTGGGTAGGTGCTCTGAAGTAAAATCAATAGAAAATTAAACTGATCAGTAACCACCTGGCCTGTGTTCAGCACCTGCAATTGAAACTAGTCACGAGTGGCTGTAGAATACCTGCCACCACTTCAGCTATGGGAAAGCATGTGAGACGGGATGCTCTTGAGAGTGTGGCTGTGATTATGGAGGATATCACTGCTTTCAAATCACAAACACAGAAAGACAAATGAGACCAGTATGTCTGCAAAACTGTTGGTTCAGGCTGAAAACTCCTCCATGCTCCAGAGAGACTGAATCGGCTATGCTAGCAGGGCTCGTGTCTGCTCAGAAAGAAGTTAAGCTAAACAAAGTGACTCAGCTGAGATTGTATAACCTACACAGTTCCAGGTAATAAAAAGAAAAAGAAAAAAAATGGCTAGATTAGTGCATTTCATACACTGTGCAAGTATTCCTGTGAGCTTTAAAGCAATGACTTTGATGCTTGAATAGTCTGCTGGCTCTGAAGGCAAATAATTTCTTGGTTTATCTTCCATTCTTTTTAAAACTTGTCATGGGATCTGTAATTTCCACCTGGGCAACCAAATAAATCCTTAATTTAATATGTTCCCTGAGCAACTTGTCCTCTTACAGTGCAGTAACTACCCCTATCACCCCCAGAACTGCACTACATTACCAGCACCCAGCATGGGCACCTTTAGCTGAATCCAGTATGGTATCAGCCATGGGTAAAAGCAACTGAGCAATAATAACACTGGAAATCACAAGATGTGCTATTCTGGCTTCACCTCCACTATGTTAGTCCTAACAGAAGTTCTTGCTCTTTGCAAAGTTTCAGTTAAAAAAAAATTCAGGTTTACACATTTGTCCTCAAATTGTTGGTAGCGATACCTCAGAAGAGCTTCATAACCAGCATCTGGGAGCTGATGGTCTTAAGCTCTTCCTCTGTTTTTTTTGATTCATCATTATTTTAGAAATTCTTGGATCTATTTTATCTGAGACCCACTAATACTTTTGGTTATATGTATTCAGCAGTTATTTTAATTTACTGCATAAAAGAAGCAATTTATAATCCCACTAATAGGAAACAGAGGGGCTCGCATTTGACCAGGAAAACTGAAAATACATTTGTACTATATCCCTGCATACTCTCTCAGAGAATTAAGATATTTTGGCATATATTGAATCAGGTCTAGAGTAAGCTTCTTAAATACAGGGTTCAGGGAATCAATAAGAAATTTAAAAGTTTCTCAGTTTCAAAGGACTTTGCTCAGAAGCAGCACAAAAGGGATTTGGAGCACTTTTTCAGGGGTAATTAAGTAACACATGGAAAATAAACATCAAACTATCCTTAAAATTTGCCTCCTATATTGCTGCAAAGATTCCTGCCCTTTTGCACTATTGTTTAGCTCTGCAATCTCACAAAACTTTGAGCTGGCCAGTGACAGGCAGAGAAGTGTCCAGCACTTGGCAAGACCTATATTTATCAGTGTTTTCCTGTGGTTTCACCTCAGGGGTCTCACCAGTGAAGTGCCATGGGGAATGATATAGGAAGCTTGGGCCTGAGGTCACTCCTTATCTACCTCATCCAGCTGTTACTCTTTGTACACAAGTCACACAAGGACTTTGTGACTGTTAGAGTTTGGTCTTCAATGAAGTATACGCCTCTTGCTAACAGCAAAGACAAGTAACTAATGTTATATTTCTCCAAGATTTCTCTAGAACTTCTTCCTAAGTCCATTTTGCCTATTTTTGGTCACAGTAAGTGACTCCTCCATTTCTGCTACATATCTGCTAGTACTGCATAGCTCTTACAACGATGTTAGCATAAGGTTTTCCTAGGGATACCTCTTGATTTCATTTGCTATGCATCACTCAAAGGTCAAGATAGCTGGACATGAGATATAAACAAAGAAAATAATTTCTTGCAAAACACTGAATACCTTTCAGGAAAATTAAGAGGTAAACAAGAAGCATGATGAAAAATGACAATTGTAGTGATAAGAGTAATAACATGTCATAAGGAAATAAATGAGCCAATCTTGACTGAAGATGAATTTGTATGACTGACAGCTAGATTTCTTTTTTATTATTATTACTTGTTCATTCCCTTTTAAACTTGATCTTAGAATGAAAGAAGACAAACGTGGAGCCCCTGTGGTGCCAGAAAGCAGAATCACACTAAATCAATTAATTCTAGATATGAAAAGTAATATACATATTGAAAGAAAATGTTGAAAAATGAAATTATTACTCTCCCTTTTCCTTCTGGGGACCAATTGTGCCTCTGCTGAAAAAGGATCATGATTGTTCCTTAAGTAGAATTTTCTCTTTTCCCCAACTTTATTAATTATATATTTTGGTAAAGTCCAAAGAGCTTATTATTCAGTGTGGGCAGATTCAGAGGAGAATTCCCAGTCCTCCTTCCAAAAGCTGCTAAGTGTTGAAAACATCCGATTTAGCCACCAGGAGGTGAAATTTAACTTCTTTAAGATATTTATCCATTACACTTTGTCACTTCAATTCATTAGTATAGCAATATTATTTAGACTCTGATCATTCCCATACATCATTTTTTTCACATGCTGTGCCTGAAACTGTATATAGTCATCCAAATGATGCCTTACGAACACTGAAAGCAGGATCATCTCAGGTGGCACATAGCAGATACTCTTTATACATATTTTCTTACAATGGTTGCCCTTTTTATGACATGGCTAACTGGTGTATAATGTTGTGTTTCTATATATTCCAGGTTAATGAAACATTACTTTCCAGCCACTCATTCCCCACTCTCCATTTTGTCAGACAATTACTGCTAAATGCAGATGATTGTATTTGTCCCTAATGAATAGCATAATTTTTGTCTAATTAGTCAAAAATATTATGAATTCTGCCCCTGTCCTCTGATGTGCTTACAACTCTCCCTAATTTGCTGTCTTCCTCCAATTCACATTCTCTATGCCATCACTCTGCATGTGAATAACAATAGGGATCAATATTAGCTTCAGGATAGAGTTCTGCAGAAACCCACTGGGTAATTGCTCTGCAAGTATGAACTTTCAAACTTAGCAGGAGTCTAGGCCGTCTGCCTGAAATCCCTACCAAACTCAAAGGTATCCTTTGCTTATCCTTAAACAAAAGTACCTTGTCATAATTGGGTATGGCTCATTTTCTCTGCACCACTTCCTCTTGATAGATGCATGTGGGCCATTAGCCTTGTATCTATCTCATAACCTAAACACTTATGAATCCAATGGCACATTGATCCAAATGACTTCTCCAAGGTCACAGAGGGAGTCAATGTCACCAGTGGAGTTAAGTTTAGGAAAGCCCAGATATTAATCTTGCTCTTAGACCACAGCTCTCTCAATGCCCTGATTAAAGTGAAAGTTTTCAGGAGTTATACAAGGGATTGAAGACTGCTTGTTAGGTAGTGCTAGGCTGAACACTGACTGCATAATGAGAAAACAGCAAATTTACTGAGTTTGAACATTCAGCCCAATGCTGAAGGATTGAACTCTAAACCTTTTTTTTTTTTTCTACGTCCAAGATGTATCAAAACAAAAACTAATTACAACTGAAAGGAAGAGTTTGTCTTGCAGGATCAAGGTATAGAAGTGACCAGCAAAGTCTTGTAGAACTCAAACAATAAATCCAGAGAGACCTTTTACAGAAAACCATTTGAGGCTAGAATTGAAATGAAAATTCTATAGGTCAAGAACAAATGTCATAAAAGCATCAGGACATATTGATCACGCAACTGTGGAGAACATTAAAGGCAGGGAAGAAAAAATGAAACGTCACAACCCCTTCCCTGGAGGGGGTAGTAGTGACAGTTGAAGTCTAGACACTTTGAGAACAGTTCTGGGGCCCAGACACAGGTCTCTCATGCCATCTTGGACACTGCACACCATCTGAGATGTCCCCACGAGGTTAAGAGAGAGAACACAAAACCTATGCAAGACTGCTGTTTCTAGAGTGGCGGCTGAAGCCCAGAGGTCTTACCCAGGCACCTAGATCTTATTTTTTGCTTCAGAAGTGACTGCAGTCTGAGCTGCAAGAAGGCATGGATGCTTGGTTCTGAATAATGCTGAAAAAAGTGAGACTGCTTACCCAAATCTTGTGAATAAGCGAAACTCAGTAGAAGCTTTGAAGAAAACAGGGTGGTTATGAAATTTTGCTTAAACTAACTTTTTAATTTATTGCCTTTCCAGAAAGATTTCAAAATCTTTGCATTCCTTCATCAGAAATCACAAACATGAAGAAAAACAACTAGTAACAAAAGTTCAAAGGACTAGTCTTAGCACATACCCACAGAAATGTTTTTTCTTAGTTAAAAAATAATTGTCAGGAATTTATTTTTGGTCGGGTCTAGCAAGATTTATATAATTTCAATCTTATATATTTTAACTTTCCTCGACGTCAGGATTTGTTTGAGTTATAAGATGGAAGTCAGCCCATTCTTTGTTTTTTCCAAGCCCGTTCTTCCATCTGCAATAAAGAAGCAGATCTTTGCACTCCAGCTTTGACTCTGCTGTAACTACAACCTGTAACTACAACAATCTGTAAGTGCAGTTCTCAGAGCAATGTGCCATTACAGAGTACATCTTGCTTTTTTGTTGTAAAATAGAGAAGAAAAAAAATAGAAATAAAAGGACAGATATACTTGTACACTGGGGCTGACATGAAAAGGGAAAGTCAACAGCAGTAAACCATATCCTGTGGAGACAATATTGTTTTCTTTTTAGTTGGACTATTTTTTCAGCTAGAATGAAAGTGGCCTCAATTTAACATTTGGCCTCTTTGGAGTGAGTGTGACATTTCTTCTGCAGCTGCCTTATCTGCTCTCCATTCAATCTGTGCTGCTGATGTACATATAAGGAAGAAGGAAGAAGTGGCAGCAATTTTTTAATCAGAATTTGCTTGCAGAGCACTTTCTTATGCTTGTATATGCTGCAGAGAGTTGTAAAAAAATTGTCTTTTATTCCAAGTTTCCTGAACTAAATGAGCAAAAATAAGATATTGCATGCAACAGTGATTCTGTGTTATGCCATTAGCAAGCCTTTTCTTTCAATTGAACAAAATAACCTACTAATTGTTTAGAGAAAAGACACAGTTGGCTTTTTACTTGTAATGAGGGTTACACCAGAAAGCATCCAAGAAAAAAGAGAAACCATATTTTATTATAAACTATTAATAACTGTGTGTATTTTTTTAGTGCAATGGGAAATACAAACAAGTTGTTCTGATTTGTGGGCTTCCACCTGCTGAAAGTCCTTCAGTACATCAGTCCTCATTTCTGTACGTGGCACACCAGTAATAGCAAACAGCTGTTCATATACATAAACAACTACTGCTAGGAACGCGTGTGTGCTCCTATAAGCCAGAATGCTCTCCTTATTGTAGATTCATCTTTATATTATACACAGTGAATCCATATACAAGGTGCGAAAAAAAGAAGAAAAAACAAATACCCTTGCTAATCACCCTCGATCATATACACATTGCACCCTGGTGAGAATTATTAGCTGTGATATCAAGATAGGATTATGATGGTATTTGTGAATTTGTGTATGTGAATTCATTTGAGAAGACAGGTAATAATTAGAAAGCGTGATGGTGTGTCTATGTTTACATGATTAATGTGGTTGGACAGTTAACAATGATGGGAGAGGGAATCATAAAAGGATGCTTAGCTTCATAGAATCATAGAATCATATGGGGTTGGGAGGGACCTCTAGTCTAACCCCCCCACTGGAGTGGGTCTACCTAGAGCACATTGCACAGGAACTTGTCCAGGCAGGTTTTGAATGTCTCCAGAGAAGGAGACTCCATCACCTCTCTCTTCCAGTGCTCTACCACTCCCACAGTAAAGAAGTTCCTCCTCATGTTTAGGTGAAACTTCTTATACTCAAGTTTGTGCCCATTTCCTCTTGTCCTGTCACTGTGCACCACTGAGAAAAGACCAGCTCCGTCCTCCTGGCACCCTCCCTATAAGTATTTGTATGTATTGATCAGATCCCCCCTAAGTCTTCTCTTCTCCAGACTAGAAAGACCCAAGTCCCTCAGCCTTTCCTTGTACGAGAGATGCTCCAGGCCCTTAATCTTCTTTGTGGCCCTTTGTTGTACCCTCTCCAGCAGTTCCCTGTCCTTCTTGAACTGGGGAGCCCAGAACTGAACACAGTACTCCAGATGGGGCAGAGTATATAGGCAGGATGACCTCCCTCAACCTACTGGCCATGCTCTTCTTAATGCACCCCAGGATGCCATTGGCCTTCTTGGCCACAAGGGCACATTGCTGGCTCATGGTCATCCTGTTGTCCACAAGAACTCTCAGGTCTTTTTCCTCAGAGCTG
>BJBW01022283.1:1212-16522 GCA_004320125.1 Scolopax mira
GGGGGGGGGGGGGAGAAAAAATAATAATGCAACAAACAAACCCAAGAAGTCAGCTGTAACGGGGGGGCAGCCGCCGCGGATATTGGGAGCCCGAGCCGCTCGGGTTTGAGTGAGTTGAAGTTGGACTGAGAGCTTTTCAGTTCAAAGGCGGCGCTGATTGACAGATAGAAAAAGGGGGATCGAAATCCGGAGGAACGGAGAAGTCTGGGATCCGGGATTATTGACAGGGAGCGAGAAACACACCAGGCACTTAATGAGATGCAGGAGGGGGCGGGGGCTCCCCGGTGACGTCTGCATAAATAAACAGGTCTGGGGCGCGGGAGGGGGAGGAGAGGAGGAGGAGGAGGAGGGTGGGGGAAGTAGGAAACTAACAATGATCCTTTTTGGCATGGGAGCGGGAGGGCGAGGGGGGAGCGAGCCGCGGGGGGGTGGGCCGCCGCCGGGGGAGGTGGGGGGGGAGGGAGGGCAGGCCAATAAAAATTAAAATTTTAAAAAAAAAAAAAAATCGTCTGTAGCCCAGAGCTGCAGGACGGGGCGGGGGGGAGCGAGGGGAAAAGCACCCAAAACAGTGCCCCTGCCTCCGCTCTCTGGAAAGCACTAACTTTTCCATCCCGAACATTAATAAACATATCATCTCCGGGCAGCCCGGGTTCCCCTGAAGGATGTGTGCCCTTATTATTTGTGTACATGTGACTACGGGTAGGGGGGTGTGTTGTTTTTTTTTTTTTTTATTTAAACCGTTAACATTTTTTCTGGCCACTCGTTGGAGGTAAGAAACTCCAATCATAATACACACTATAATATAGTAAAAGCTTTTTTTTTTTTTTTTTTTTTTTTTTTTTAGCAGCACTTGCTCCTTGCATTTATCCTGCTTATAACACGCAGGATGAAAATGTGCGAGATCACTCGCTGAAGATCAGATATTTCCAAATTATCTTATAGTCAGGCATAATGGTTGTGGTTTTTTTTTTCTTTTTTGGTCCTTGATGTAAAAAAAAAAAAAAAAAGAAAGAAAAAAAAAAAAAAGAGGAGGAAAAGGAATGTGACTGCTAAGAAGTTAATTAGCATGGCAGGACGGAGAATCAAGGACTCCCAGACTTCAGAAGTGGAAAAGTTGTGGTGGTGGAGGCGTAAACATCGCGCTGGGGGAAATCAAAGCGAAAGCGGGTCGGTACCCGCCTCTGGGTGGGGGGGCGGGTGTCCGGCGGGGCGGCCGCGGGGTGCGGGGGGCACCGGAGCTCCCCCCTCCCCTCCCGGCCCGGTCTGGAGGTCGGGGGCGGGGGGGGGGGATGTGATGTTGCGCCCCGTGTCTCTTGAGCCGGCAGCCTTCTGGTAAAGTCAGTGGCCACAGCTCCGGTGGCACGGCAACAAAATGGGGAGCAGAATAATGCAGATGCGGGAAATGGCATCTGTTCCCCGAATATAATAACGTGGTGAGGGGAAGGGGAAAACAAATTGATCTTCCAGCGGTGACAAATTGTAACAATGGACGAGTCAATTGGAAACTTTAACATGGGCGAGGAACAAAAGGAGAGGATGGGGGGGGGTGGGAGTGGGGGACGGGGGGGGGGGGGGGGGGGGGGGGGGGGGGGAGAGACAGTAATTTCAATGGGAATTAGTAAATTGTCTGATGGAAATGGTGTTAGAAAGCAAGGGACGGGCTGTACTAAATAATCCAAACATTCCTCCAGAAATCTAACCTGCTGCTCACGCTAAGGGCCATTCAGCACATAGGGTTTCCAAAACAAAGCCAATTTGTCATGCAATATTTAGAGAGTTTGGGGATTTCGGCTAAACTGTCTTCTATAAAAAGAATAATAAAAATAATAATACAGAGATCGACAAGGCTAATACGAATTCTCAGGCATTAAAAAGTTCACATAGAAATTTGCATACTAAAGGGAAAGATGCAGACAAAATAGAAATAAAAAAATCACTGCAACTTACAACTTTAATATTAATCAGTAAAGCAGAAGTAGAGTGAAAGGGAGCATGAAAAGAAGTAAAACAAATGTGTACATTTAATCAGACAGGATTGCATAGGACACAAAGAACAGGGCTAATTAGTCTCAGCAGGTAGGGACTAACCTTCAGACTTCATAAATAAATAAGTCTGTGAACAATGTCTAAGTGGGAATATGGAGACAGAAAAGGGATTATTTCAAGACACCAAGTGAAAACATGAAGAATGAAATACTTCACTGTTAACTCAATGTACAAATGCATTGAACAGTTTCTTTTTCCACTGGTCTTTTGACTAACTTGCTTTTT
The DNA here is from genome assembly GCA_004320125.1 of Scolopax mira. NCBI lineage: Eukaryota > Metazoa > Chordata > Aves > Charadriiformes > Scolopacidae > Scolopax > Scolopax mira. The sequence continues at coordinate 3,484 of BJBW01022283.1, forward strand.
TACTTTCACAGATTTCACAAAATAACTGTCTGTGGACACGCTCACTCTGCCTTTGCCCCTGATTATGTACTTACTGTCTTTGCTAACCAGTGCCTTGAAGAATGACACCTTAACAAATATTCTCCATTTTTGTTTGCCTTTTGATTTCTAAAATGCCTTTATATCCCAGAACAATATGAGATTAGAAATAAAAATGTGACAGATTCCTATTTACTTGCAGGGCCATGTTTTATAATTTGATCCAAATGAACAAAAACAGTTGCACAGTTTTGGTTGGTTTGGTTTTTTTTTTTCAAAGCTCTTTTTACAATCTGCTGTGGGTTTGGGTTTTTGGTTTTTGTTTGAGGTGTGGGTTGGTTTTTTTTGAACCAAGTAGAGTTTTGCTTCAGACGCCACATAGTTGCTACCTCCTTATTAAGCATCATCAATAGTTGATGTTCGAGAGGGGCCTAGTCCTTCCCAAAGCTGGTTGCAGAAGAAGAAAGAAGGTTGCCTGAATCTGCAGAGCCTCCCACGTGCAAGGAACGTTCCTGACAGGCTGTTCACGGGGATGATGGTGCACCAGGACTACTCACATAAGTAATGTAACTCACATGAGTAAATGTTAGTGGAAGGGAGCTCGGTGTTGTCCACCCCAATGCCACGTGGTGGTCCTAGCTTGGCTCTGGCTGGAAGGCCGTGGGGCTGTGCTCCAGCTGTGGAAAACGTTGCCTGTGTGTGTTTGCACAGCTGGAATTGTGCCACCACAGTGGACTCCATGAAGGGCTGGGAAACTGCTTTCTAGCTTTTCATGGCAACATCAAGTTCTTCTGATTGCAAACTTCTCGGCTTTTGTTTTCAAATTCCAGCCTACAGCTAGCTTGCTTTTGAAGTCCAGGCATTGTTGATGATTACTAAACTGCCATGGTTTAATTATGGTGGTCTTAGTCAGTCAGGATAGGTTATGCATCTTATTTGTTTCATTTTCCTTTATGTAACAGTTCTTATTTCACTCTCGGGGAAGTGAGGGGGTCAACTGCAGAGGTCAACTGCACCTGTTGGGTAGTAAGTTCTCGGGTGGTTCCTTAGATTAAAAAAAGGTATAGTGTTTAACAATGAAAGAAACACAATATTCAAAGAAAATGAAAAGTCAAACTAATCTAGTGCATGAAACATGATTTATTGTTTGGATATCTGATTTTAAGTAACAGCTGGTGAGACAAAGCCAGGTGCTCCAAGTTCAGTCTTCAAGAGATGTTGGCTTTCTTGTCAAAGCTGACTTCTAGCGCAGATGAAGGAGTAGAAGTGCCCCTCTCCAAGCTTTTGTAACTCTCGCAGCTTGGTACAATATACGAAATGCTGAGTAACAGCTTTTAGTTACCAGCAGCGGTGTCACCATTTTACACTTCAGCACAACATTTTGGTCCCAAGAATCCTGCAGAATCTCATGAACAGCAACAGCGAAAAAGGATGTGAGGTTCACTTCCCAGCTCACATTGCACTGAACTGGAGAGGGAAGAGGTTGATGAGGGGCAGCCAAAGAAATTTATTGTTATATGAAAAATGCTTTGGAATCTTTAATGTCTCACCAGAGGCCCAAGTCTATATTGGAGAAATATGGTCTGCTAACTGCCAGCTGGATCTCCTGGCTAATGTTTACATATCTGGGGTGAGTCATCCGTTTTCATGGTCTTCTCCAAAAGGTCCCAATGTAGGTTGCAATGTGTAAAATTCAAGTTATTTATTTTGAAAAGATAAAAGGACTTTGGTTGACCAGGCTGGGATTTGAGTCTACAGCTCAAAGGAGTCCGTATGTTTACAAATAATCTTGGATCATTAAATCCACTCTGAATGTCAAAAAAGATTTCAATATTGAAAAGGTTCCAATAACATGAAGGAAACACATCTGCCCAAGTGCCTTACCAGTACTGGCTCTTCCAAAGTTAGCAAAGAGGGGATTTTTTTCTAGCGCAGGCAAGATGACAGCGAGAAACACGGGAGCCATGGCTCCTTGCTGCAGTCATTTGCATTGACCAAAACAAGCACATGTGAAAATTCAAGAAAGCTATCAAATGGGAAAACGTCGACAAACAACCAGATCATGAGCTACTGTTAGATTTCTTTGTGGCTTTAGATTTCACATGTACTGACCAGGTCACAGTGTGTTGTTTAAGCAATAGGTGTGGTTTTTCTAGCCACACTTGATGGAGAAACAGTGGAAAATTAGGTACCAAAAAAAACTCGTGCATTGTTTGTTTTAAGTCTCGTAACACAGCCTCATGCCTCTCAATCTACGTTCTGCTTCCCAAGTTATGGCTATGGCTCCATAGGAACATACCTCCCTTTGAGCACCTATACCACAGCTGTGCCTCTTGCTTTTGTTAGTGATAATTCTGTCTAATAATAAAATGGTTAATGGCTAGAAATAAGCATTCATGCAGAGATTATTCACACTTTCTTGTGAGTTGATATCAAGCTCTATAGGAGTGAAATAGGCTTCTGAAATACAGACCCCTCCATAAATATACCATTTTTTTTATTGACAACATGTCTTTTAACCCTAATAGTAATAGAAGAAATCCAATAAATGAAACATTTACTGCATAACTTGCCTTATTTTCGGGTGGTGTCTGATTCCTTTCTAGCTGTCTCTAGAAGATGTTTTTAGCCTAATTTGCTCCCTAGAAATTTCACTCACCGGAGTTATACATCTATGACGTTTTATTGCCTGAAGCCAAGTCTGAATAAGAACTTTCTTAAGATATACTTATCCTAATGCCAGTCTACAAGAACTAGGCTGCTTTAGTTTGATTTATTTGTGCAACACAGATATATGTGCACCTATATAGCTGGCCATTGCCTCAGACCAGATCTAATGTTCCAAACCGAAACAAATAAGTAAGACCAGCACTTAACCATGTTTATTTATAAATAGCCATTCTTAACTAATCATGCTTAGGTTTGTATTTATATGTCTGTTTCCTAAACCAACCAGAACAGTAGTCCATTACATTTACAAAATACTTCCATTTCGCAGGAAAGGAGTCGAGTGTAGGTGTGTGTGTGCTCACAGGCAAACATCAAACACCAGCCAGATGCAGTGTGTTTCTACTATCTAAGAAATACGTGATGGCATTTAAGGAGCTGGAGCACGGAGGTCACTGGCTGAGACTCCAGACCTCTGCCTGCCTGGTTCCCCATGCTCTTCTACCTGTTGCCTTTGGCACCTACTTGGGCAGTCAGTGCTCTGGAGCAAGGGCTTTTTGCTCAGTGCTTTTCCTGGGATGCTGCTTCCTAAATGGAGTTTATGGACGGTATGGTGCTACAGATAATAAAACGGTAATAATTTGGGTTGCACTAATGCAAAGTCAGTGCGGGTGGTCTTATAGGTGAGCTGTGGCTGAGAGCAGATGGCAGTAAGCAACAAACCCAGCAAGCCTTAAGCCATGAGCATGCCCTCAGCCAGAAGTGACTGCCCTTTCAACCGACACACAGTAATTAGCTGCGTATGCATTTGTAGTCTGTTGCAATATGAGGTAAAAGGGATTAGTTTTGCAATGGTCTAGGAACATGAACATGCGCCAGCTGCATTCCAGCTGTAGGGGTTCTGGCTGATGGATGGCAGTAGTCAGCACAGGGGTAGTAACTTCTTAAAACAATCAAGTTTAACAACACAGGATTATCTGTTCATACCATACAATCACAGAACCGCTTGTGTTGGAAGGGATGTGAAGACGTCTAGTCCAGCCTCCTGCTCAAAGCAGGTTTATCTCCGAATTCAGACCCATTTTTTTAGAGTTTTGTCCAGTCAGGTTCCAAAAACCTCCAAGGACAGAGCTAACAACTCTGAATTAGGACTTTGTATTTGTTCTTGTTAAATTTCATAATGTTCCTGTTGGTCCATTCTAGGTCCCTCTGGATGGCAGCTCTGCCCTTGAGCATGTCAACTGGTCTTTCCAATTCGGTGTCATCTACAAATGTGGTAAGACCTCCATCAGGTCATTGATGCAAATGTCAGAGGACAGTTCCCAGGACTGGCCCCTTTAGCTCCCCACCTGACACTGACAACCAGGGGTTCAGCCCATTAACCACTATCCACTGAGCTTCTTCATCTAAACAGTCTTTCATGCATCTAATTGTCTACTTATTCAGACTGTAATGTCCTAACTTAGATGCAGAAGTCTGCTCTCCTGAAGCCTCAGGTTTGTGTTCCACTGCTTGTCTTCTTCACTCTGTCAGGACCAAAAGCTCCTACAGCCAAGGCTGCCGTTGATTATCACATCCCAGCACATTCCACTGTCTTGTCCTTCCAGCCGAAGTCAGGGAGGTTAAATTCTCCCAATAGCACTGTGGACTGTGATCTGGGGATTCCTAATTGTTTGAAGACTTGATTGACTTTGCCACCGTAGTTGGGTGATCTGTAACAAACCCATCCCAGTGTTACCCTTACTGGCATGTCCTCTGATCTTCACCCACAAGCTCCCAAACAGCCTGTCTCTTGTTCCCATACATTTGTGCTGTACCTTCATATAGAAGGTACAGACCCTGATTTTCTTCCCTGCCTGTCTTTTCTAAAGAGTCCATTGCAGACCTCCAGTCATAAGAGTGATCCCACCACGTCCTAGCTGGGCTATCTTCAGACCATAAGCAAGTCAGTGCCTCCCCTCACACCTCGGTTTTTTTCCAAATCAACCCAGTTAGGTTTCACACTCTTCAGTGCACCACTGTTTCTTGCCACATGTTTTTCTGTCCTGAATATCTCAGATCTTCAGGGCAGCCTATGGCCACTATCTTACATGGTCCGTAAGGGTGACCATGGAGGCTGACCAAGAGAAAGCCACTTTGGGCTAAGACAGGAAGGTCTAATTTAGTCTAGGAAGTGAATGAGTACTGTGTTTCCTGCAAGGCCAGAGTTGAACAGCCAGCTCAGAGCCCAGGAAGGTCCACAGCCTGGCAGACACGCTTCCACAAGAAGTGCACTCGTCCCAGGAGCTGCCAAAGGCTGGAAAGCAGACTGTCATCTTACAGAAAACTGCAGCAACGTATTGTTTCTTTTCTCCATGGAAGCGGTCGTTCCCAGTATTCTGCACAGAGCCACCTCCATACCACTGCATGTGTAAACAAGCTCATGATACTGAAAGTTTATGATCATAGCAATTAATAGCTGATCTATTAAAGAATAAGCAGAGTAAAAAGGTTCTCAGGAAAATCTTTCTTGACTTCTTGAAAGTATTTTAATAGCTTGGCCTGGCCATTTATAATAGAGGCATTTACTGTATTTTACTATTTCCTAGCAAATCATTTTCTGATTAATAATTTTCCTTTACAGGTTGCTTTGGTATTTTCTTCCTCCAGCTCCTGAAGTGTATGTCTTCCTTTTTTTCTTTCTCATATGGCAAAGGCCTCCCAACTGCATCAAGCAGTTTCAAGTCAGCCAAGGAGATAGACAGAGTCCTGCTGGAGGAGTAGAACAATCTCTCTCCCCCTGTAAAATATGCTGCCATTTATCAACAGACAGAGGTTTTTCTTGCAACAAGGAATCTGAGCTAGTGCATACCAAAAGAGTGGCACTGGAGACTTTGTGGTTGGCTGTTGTTTCAGGCACATGCAGTCTTTACATAGCCTGAGGGCATAAATAAGCAGGCAGGAGGGAATGGACAGACCTTCCTACAGTACAATTAGGTGACAATGAGCCATCCAAAACAATCAGGGTAGCAGCAACATCAAGTGCTCACCCTATGTCTCAGGAGTGCTCCCAAGACTTATTGCATCAGAGGCTCTGTCTGCTGCTGGTGCCTCTAGATTGTGTCTCTGGAGAGGCACAGTTGGCAGGCACACGGGGACAGGGTCCTTTCTGGGAAACATTGCAGCCTGAATTATTGCAATTAGTTCCATCAGAACTGACGTCTGAGCTCTCTGTCCTTAATTCAGGATCCCTAGAAACATAGAAGAGATGGACCTGCAAGCACTATGGGGAGGGGTATATAAGGGGAGATAATTTACAGGAGTAATTGTAAACATCTACTAGACTGGGAAAATAAGAGCTAGTAGTTCTCAGGACATTTCTGCTCTGGCAGAGCAGTCTTTCTTGACTTACCTTCTCCTTCAGAAAGCATGCCTCTGCAAAAGGGAAGCCAGGGAGCTGCTCTCCTCCTCTTCCAACTTGGCCCTCTGGATCTATCATCTTCTTTTAAGGACCCTAATCCTACAGAATTCTGTTCTGCAGCTGAGAGCTTCCTAGCCCTGACCAGAAAGGAGGTTGCACTTTCAAACCAAAAGGCAAATATAAGACCATGATCAGTACCTGTCTCACAGAAAATGCACAGCGTTTGGATTTCAAGGTATTTGGTAGATGTAAAACTCCATTGGAGACTTTTCTTTCTAATTATGAAGGCACAAAGGGCAAGGGTGGGTCCTGCATTCACAAGAAGAAACACAGTGCATTTTGTCTGCTGTTTTACCTGAGGCACAGGTCTATCATACACACCTGCTCCATTCACCCTTTTTACAACTCATGGTTGTACAAGAACCACCATAATTCTTCAGGCAACAGCACCCTTAGGACATCTCCTGCATCTGTGGGAAGACATAATCTGGCATTCAAGGCATTGTGGTAAAATTGGCATCTCCACTGCTTGCCTGAGGCACCATCTTCTCTCTCCACCTTGCCAGCCTTCTTAGCTTAGCCTCCTTCTCAAAGGCAGGGATCTGAGGCAATAATTTTGCTAAAGAGGGCTGCGTAAGAAAGCAGAGATCACATAAATCAGAATAATATTGGTCTCCAGATTCCTTTGGTGGCCCAGACTGAAGAAGTCTGTCTTCAGAGGAGCTGGGAGAACTACGCACGTTGTTATCAGCATACACGTGTCCTCCAGCTCGTTCTCTTTGTCCCTCTGACCTAAAGTAATCTATGTCCAGGCTGGAGTGAGAGCATAGCTAAAATAGTACATGCAGCCCATTTTGCATACTTTCCTGTGGCACTAGAGTTATGTGATTTATGGCTGAAACATTGACTGTTGCAGTACGGGACAATTACAGGAAAGTTGGTAAGGCAGCAGTGTACCGTCTTGCAGGAATATGAAATTCCTTCCTTCCTCTTGATTTCGGACCTGAAAAATGGTGAACTCCCACCGCTCCCTTTGGGAGGATAACCAAAAGCTCGCAGAATCAGACCTTAAGATGTTTCTGTCTGGACAAATAAGTCCTGGTGTCAATGGCCATCTATAGCCACCTCAGGACACGCAGGGATCTTCTACAGTGCCTTAGGTACTCACCATGCCCAGAAATCCTGTTGCACCAATTAGGTTGTGTACGCATCAAATTGTTACCAAAATCCACGCAGTCCTTTCTGTTTGTATTTGAAAATACATATAAAACACTCTTTTGGCAAGGACTGTCTATTTTTACTAAGTGTATGTACAATGTTTAGCAGAAAATAGCAATATTAGTTTTGATTTAACACAAAAATCTTTTTCAAATGTGGGTTTGGGGTTTTTTTTCCTGCAAGCAGATGTTATTTGGACCTAAGCACTATTTTAATGCAAATAAGTAAAAGTAGGATTTTTAGGAGACTATTATGATCTTCAACTCTGAGGTCCTATATTACAGAGGTCATTGAATTTCAACAAGTAGTTCCTGACTCAAGACTGTCATTCCTAGCTGAGCTACAGTATTTCATTTAGAAAGACATCTGGCCTGGTTTTAAAGATTTCAAGTCAGAACTCTCTTCCCACTGTAGGCAAATTTTGTTCTAGCAGTTGTTCATTACCCTCTCTGGGGAAGAAGGGGAAAAAAAAGCACCACACTTCTATTTCAAACTCATCTTCTTCTAGTTCCAACCAAAATAATATGATAAAATGGTACCATCTTGTATTACCATTTTATCACCAGTGGCTTTCACTCCTTTTCCTGCAATTCTGTTGTCCATGATAGGTCTCTGTCCTTCTTGTCAGAAGCAGGACACAACAGGCTCTGCTTATATTTTGAGGATTGTAGGATAAGGCAGTGAAAAATAATTTGAAGGCAGTAAAGTCTAATTTGAATATCATCTGCGGCAGTAACACGTCAGAGAATCTTTTGTTTCGCCAAGCTTCAAGTTGACCATCCGATTGTCCCCTATAGTTAATAAAGAGGCCCAAAGAGTGAGTCATCCCAGCAGCTCAAATATCTCCACCATGCGATGACTCACCTCCCTACAGTACCTGTCTGCTCCACCGACTGCAGCCTAAAGGACTGGCAGAGACTACACACCAAAGTTTTACATCCCTAAGAGCTACTACACACCAGTTATAAAGAAGATTCTTTATAGAAGGAAACAACTATGAGCTGACAACAGAAACAGTGTCTTTGTATGCCCCAAATTTATTGTCTGGAGCATTAAGTCAGTTTACAGTACATGCCTGTTTGTGTTCCCTAGTTGAAATCTTGACCATAAAGACCATAAAGGATAGAACGTTTCTGTTTTTTAATAAAGGAAGCACAGAGACTCTGAGAGACAGACATCCAGGAACTGTGGTTTTAAGGGAAATGCCAAGATTGTGACATTGGGGATAAAGTCTTTGGAACTGGCACCAATGTTAATTCATGAGAATATGTGGTATTCCAGTAGAACTTTGACCAGAACTCTTAAAAGTTTTTGTAAAATCCTTCTGGATTTGTTTCTCTTAACAACACAGAGTACCCTTGTTTTATTTTACTTTCTAAAAGATTTATTATGCTTGTTTTTCATCAGAGAGATATGTGAAGTTTAACTTTCCCTAGTTTTGTTGGCTGACAATCTCACCTCTTTCATCTTGGCTTCTTGGAGAAAAGTGGCTCACCTCATCATGCTGTAACATTTGTAACCATAGATCAACTTCAGCTAGGAGTTTGAGAGATCAACAATACTTAACATCTTCCAACTTAATGACTGTCAGAGAGGTCCAAATCAGCACCCAGCAGAGGGGGAGGTCCATATGGAGAAGGTAGTGTGGGTACCAGGCAGCAGAGAGCCTGTGTGAGGAAGGTGCACGGAGAGCAGACTGCCCGAGTTGTGACTGAGCTCACCACGCTGCTTGCTCAGTGTTATTAATGCTATCATCACGTGGGGATTATACCATGAACCCCTTCTCCCACTCCCAAATATAAAATCCTTTTTCTTTTCCAGCTGAGATTACATCATATCTCTGCTGCTGTTACAGCCACTGGAAGAACTATGTTAGGAAAAAAACCCAACAGCATATATTGTTGACTGCTTTTAGCTTTTCTTTTACTCTCAATTTTATTTTACAGTCATCATCTGCATTCCTAAAAATGGAAATAAACACCATCAAGACCCACCATCCTCCCATAGACAACCACAGTTTGGGAATCTCTGTGCTGGCATTCTCTTGGAATCTGTAGCAGTTTAAGTTCAGGATTGTAAAAGATTTTGGTTTTTTACAAAAGCTTAACTAGAATGTCCCAATTTACTCCAAATTGCCAGTGTAGACAAGGAAGTGATACTTAGCCTGTTGTAACACTTCAGCAACACCAGCTAGTACATCGTAAAGCACCACTTGCCTTATCTGTGCTTGAACAAGTCGCTCTGAATGCACTAACCATTCTAACAAAAATAGTCCAGACTTATCTCAGAATGAGCAGGGGGAACTCTCACACACTGTAATGAAAGGGCACAGGGACTGAAACTTTGACAATGATTTAATCTCAACCACACATTTCACAAGGTTATAGTTTAAGAGCAAATAAGCAAAACCAGATGATTTTAACAGTTCCATGAAAACTAGCTTCCCAATTTGTTCAGCTTCTGATCTTCTCTTAATGGGCTGTCCTGCTTTTTTTTTTTTTAGTGCTCCAGTGGCAATGTAGTCTGCTGTGAAAGATAAAACCTATGATAGAAATGCAAACAAGCAGCAAAGAAATAGCTTTGACTACAATTTTTAAGTCATCTTCATTTATCACAAACAAGCACCACAAAAAAAAAAAAAAAAGAAACCCACAACATCTTGAATACAGTATTTTCTATATCATCCAAAGAACGGGGAAAAAGCCTGATTACAGTTTAAAAACTCTTGGTACTACTGAAAATAGAGCAAAAGATTGATTGTGAAGCCATGCTGTAGACACAGGCTCAGTGGCTTCATTTACAAGAACCCTTCAAAGCACTGCAGGTCTCTGTGCCCAAGACCTGTTGCTATTGCCCAAATCTATTGCTGCCCAGGAAGAGCGAAGTGAAGGTTATGAGTGCGCCTGGAAATTCAGTGTCCCAGGCAAAGTTCCTGGCTAGGGGGGTGTTCTTGGGAAGACAATGATCCTCTCTGTCCCTTTGCTAGCACCTCTGTAAAGTGCAGGTATTGCTGGTCTAGACGGGTGAGGCGTTCGCAGTTTAATTAACTTGCAAGGTCTCAGAAAATGCTTTCAGTCTGTGACCTACAGATTCCTGCTACCTTTACCAATAAAAGGTTAAGGAAAACTGGTTTGCAGATGCCATGTACCAATCTCTGCATACAGAAATTCTAAAGGGGGCCATACTCTTCATAGGAAATTTGTAGGGGTCCACGAATCAAAAAAGACTGAAAGAAAGTGGCTTAGATCTCATCTGTTCAGATGAAAGGAAGTGCTGAAGACTGAGGTGTAGACATGTATTAATATATCATGATATTGCAACTAAAGAGCATTATACAGCAGCACAATGTTATAAAATAGTTCTATCTATTTAGTCTCATATGCGTATAGCAATGAAACCGTAAGAAATCAAGCCAGACTGGACTGTTTACTTTTAGCTCTTGATTTCTGAAAAATCCATTATTTACAATAGGTGATTGTTAATCTTTTTAACAATTACATCCTCGTAATTTTTAATTACAGTTGGTTCCACACACAGACTTGACTTAAGAGTAGTAGCTGTGTATAATGGAGGAAGCACTGAAGTCATGTATAGCATCTCAAATGAATACGCTTATTAGGAGATATTGCATAGATGTAATGTAGCCCCCAAGTGTAAAACTCACACACTCTCTGCTCCTCTCTCACTTATAGTTTCTCCCCACATTTGCTAAAACTAAATATAAATCCAGTAGTTGGTAGCCCTATATGAAAGCCAAACAAACAAGCAAACAAACAAAAATATTGTGGGGGCTAGAACAAGGGAATGAGTGCATTTTGGGGGAGGGAGGTAATTAATAGGATTTTTTTTAATACCAGGAAAAAATATTGGAGGTAGATATCTGTGCAGTTGCTGAGCTTTTGTGTTCTGGGGCTAGGAGACTTGAATATTATTAAGGGATCAGTCACAAAGTGCATCAATCTGGCATGTACTAGAGCCAGATAGCTATTTGCCAGGAACCGAAAATAAAAAAATCTCAGCAGGCTCACAGTTGAAGAATGGTGGACATCACTTTGATTCAAGAAAGCCCTGGCACAGATATCTTCCTGGATATGGATAACATAATGGACTTTGGGGAACATATTAAGTCACCCCCCCCGTGACTTGGTAGCAGCTCTGGATGTGAATTATACAACTCTGGATTGATATGTTAAGGACTTAATAATTTCTGTCTGCAGCATTTCCAACCTCTGAGTAAAGTGTTGGGTTACTTTTTTTTTTTTTTTTTCTTTCAGTTTGATGGCCAATTGTGCTGTTCTATGGAATTCTTTTTTAAAAACCTGCAAATAAAAAAAAAGTATAAATTAAAAAGACGGTGGGGAGAGTGTAAGTTTGTGTGATGCACTGCATTTAGTGTTCCTCTAGAACAAAGTCACACTTGAAGGCCTGGCTTCTTTATTTATACTGTTTGTTTATAAGATTCAGGAATGCTTGTTTTCAGCATGGAAGAATTTTTGCAGTGGCTTCAAATGAAAATATGTATTCACTAAAACCAGAAAATCAGCTGGGAGCTCAGGACTGCACTGAGAGGCCCATTCAGATTCACAGCAACCCAGCACCCGAGAGATTCACAGGGAGCAGACTGCTTGATTGGCTTTGCACTGAGTCTGGGGGTAGTTTTCCTGGAATCCATATGAAAAATACAGGTGTATGCAACAAATATGTTGCTTTTTTAATACCTGCCATCAGCTGGGTACTGATGCAGAACAGCACGTGTTGGCAGTTAGGGTGAGTGAAGACATTTGAGACTTTTCCTGTCCCTATCAGATTTTTTTTTTCTTGATGACAGGACTTGGATTTGATTACTTGAGTTTGATCACATGTGTTCTTAGTGAACATTATATCTTTCTTTCCTTATAAAACCAAAGTGCTTTTATTCTTACTGTGATATGCACAAGGTAATGGAAGGCCATGTTACTTTCCATAGTATCTTTTGTATAAAATAGTTTCAACAGATAAAGGAAAGAGGATGAATAAAGAAGAATTACAGGCTCCATATGCTGTGTACAATGGGGACAACTTCTTTATATTGCTCTGTGGATACTTTGCCTTCTATCCCTGACTCCATGGGCCATTATTTCTTATTTCATCCCACACAGACCATCTCTTAGTCATAATTGCATCACATAGGAAAAATGCACTATTTATGTGACAAACTAATGCTAGTAAAATATTGATCACAGAACCACGGAATACTCATGATAGAGTCACATAAAAAAAATCAAACACGCATGACACACCCCCACAGAAAGACACAAACCAAAAATCTTGGGCACTATACAGCATGCCCTTGAATGCCATGTCTACACATTTCTTAAATACCTCCAGGGATGGAGACTCCACCACCTCCCTGGGCAGCTGTTCCAGTGCCTGACCACTCTTTCAGTAAAGTAATTCTTCCTAATATCTAATCTAATCCTCCCCTGCCACAACTCCAGACCCTTTTCTTTGGTCCTGTCGTTATTCCCTTGGGAGAAGAAGCCAACCCCCACCTCTCTACACCCTCCTTTCAGGGAGTTGTAGAGGGCAATGAGCCCTCAATGAGAAGGAGGCCCTCAGCCTCCTTCTTTTCAAACTAAACATGCCCAGTTCCCTCAGCCTCTCCTCGTATGACTTGTTCTCCAGACCCCTCACCAGCTTGGTGTCTCTCCTCTGGACACGCTCCAGCAGCTTAATGACCTTCCTGTAGTGAGGGGC